>VWYI01044207.1:194417-258754 GCA_013399455.1 Anthoscopus minutus
GGAGCGGGAAGCGGCCGGGAACGGCACCGGGCGGGTCAGCCCCGCTGCGCTGGGCGGGCCGAGCGGGGGCCTTGCCGCTTGAGCAAAGTTTGAGACAGATAGACACGAGCCTTTGCGTTCTTTGGTGTCGCTCGCAGGCTTTGGGGAGGTTTGGGGGGTTTTCCGTTTTAGCAGCTGCGCTCCGAGCACACGCGCCCCGGAGGAGCCGTTCCCGGCACCGCGCCCCTCCGAGCGCCGCTGCCCCCCGGAGCCCGGGATGTGCTCGTTTGTCTCCTCGGTGCGGCTCCCGGCTGGCGCAGAGAGCCCCAGGGGGTGCGGGAGGCCCCCAGACCCTGCCCGGCTGCTTCACGCCAGGGTCTCCTGGGTCGGATCGCTGGCGATCCCCTGGTCCCGCAGCCGCTCCCGGGGCGCGCTCTGCCGCGCTCTCCCCAAATGTGGGAACCCCGCGGTAACCCCAGCGCCGGAGCATTCCACATGGCTTTGGAGAGAGCACATGGTAGAGCTGAACTATCAAATACCATCTTTTCGCCACAACGTGTTCCTCTCTCCAAAGTGTGATTTATGCTTGGTTAGAATAGCAGTAGATTTCTGAGCCCATCTGTTTGTCTGCCTGTTCGCGCACATGGAATATCTCTGCCTATGGTGATTGCCTATGGCATTATTGCAGAAGAAGTAGTTTGATAGGAAATATTGTAGCAATTAGAAGTCCAGTGATGCAAGTTCCTGACACATTGTGATTGTCTTGCTGTCAGTTCTGTGTCTCCTTTAAAAGTTCATTTTTTGTGAATCACTGTAAGCAACCGTTTAACTTTTGCGGCATTTCTGCAGCTTTTACATTTGAGATATCTCTTGACATTGAGTCAAACTCTTTCCATGGTTATTTTTTTCCTGTAGACATTCTTTGTGACAGTCATATTCTGTTAAGCAGACAACAGAAAAAAAAGAAGAAACTGCTTTTAGATAAGACTGTTGCTGCCTGTTTCCTCTGGCTCTGAGTCTTAGAGACCTAAAAAAAAGGGAGCTGTGAGAAACTTTTATTATGATGGAAAAAGAGCATCCTCTGTGGGAAGTAAGATTCTAGATGGAGTATGAGTGACTGCTGTCACCCCAAAGGAATTGTCAGAGCAGAACCAAACTTTTGCTTTCTTAACACCTGTGATATATAAAATGTTTCTGCTTGTGTCATTTCCCCCTCCTTCCTCTGGAATTCTGTTTCTTGACAAATAGATATTTTATGAAAGAGGATGGATGCATAATTGGAATGTGAGTTTTTATATACCTTCTCAAATTCTTCACTGTTAATTTTGTAAGGAGATAACCAGATAAATAACTTGAATCCCAAGCCCATACAGGGAAACAGGGTTTTTTGCAGTACTTGCCCTCTGTGATCCTGCCTGAAAAGTTTTATGTCAGTCTATAACACTGAAATACACATTAAAAATATTGAGCCTACACTGGCTTTTTCTCATTTCTTGCAGTTAATGAGGCTGTACTGGAGAAAACAGTGAGAGATTCTGAGGCTTCTCCTGCAGCATGTTTTTGGGCTTAATTCACACCTACTTGTTGGTCTGAAGGGCTCTTGGAATAGCTTGAAAGTGGTTTTTTTGAGTATTGAATGAGCTGTTGTTTACTCGGGGTAAAAGAAGTGGTTTTGTTTGAATGGGGTAGGAGCAAGAAGTGCCCATGTGGATTTTTCTCCTGCTCTGCCTCTGCTCTTTTAACTGTAAAAAGGGGGTGGTTACCAACAAGTCCCTTTCCTGAACACCTGCAGCTTCCTAGATGTGTAAAGGATTAATTAGTGGATGTATTTTAGCATCTTTTCTTCCTTTATGTGGTGCGAAATATGTTTTACCTCAAGGCTATGAAAAATGTATAACAACAACCGACCTGGCAGAACAGACCAATCCCTGTGGCTGCAGCAGCCAACAGCTGGGGTAGGTGGGAGAAATCAAATGTATTCAGTCTGAGTTTAAAGCAAGAAAATGGACTGTGGCTGGAGGAGCAGCGGAAGTACTTGCTGGAAGATTTAAAAAATGGAATGACAAAAGTGAAATCTGGGGCTCATAGGACATTTGCTTTATCCTAAATAAAAGCTTAGATGAATCCTTGGGGAAAAAGAATTTAATAGCCAAACTTTTGTTTTAGTTTTTGTCATTCTAACTTGATTTTCTCAGAGGGTCTTGTTGCAAAAGTGGTTTTTCATGGTGGCCTTCAGCAAATATGAGCAGTAAGCACATGGAACGTTGTTTTAGAAGCTGGGCTCACCTTCACTGAAGGAACCTGTTTCTAATTGCAACTTCCAGTTTTAGTACAGCTCAGCACTTGTATAGACAGAGAGTGGTTATGATGCTTTGGATGGTTTGAGCACAGAATTATGGTTTGGGAAGTCGTGAATGGCCTTTCTGCCCATGACACACACTCCTGCAATTGTCTTGGAAACTCACTGAGCCAGTCTATTTTACCTTTTATGGGCAGGTGCTGACTAATCCAATGTACACCTCCCCAGGTGCTTGACTGGGTTGTTTGTAGGAAATGATATGATACTGTCTTTGTAGCCAGTATAAATACAAGATGCAGGAAAAAATCTTGTAATATTGAAGGCAAAAACTAAATAGTCATGCTGCTGAAACATAGTTTATGATGGCCTTGATACCACTTGTCACTGAAGATGCTGAAAAAATGCAGCAAGAGAACAGTGACCTGCCCTGCTCCTGGCTGTGGGACAGGCATGGTGGCAGAGGGGGCTCTGTGCCTGTGCCACACTCTGTGGCCTGGGCAGAGTGGCCTTTCCCAGTAGCAAGCACGTGGCAGTTAAAGGTGGTCTAAAATGGGCAAAGTGAACACCGTGCTGTTAAAGGCAGAGGCCTTGAAAATAGTTTTTTTCTGTTAGCAGTGGCTGTTAAGCTGTGTTTATTGTACTCACCCTGTGCAAAGCTTTCAGTACTCAGCACAGGCCCTGCTGCTCTGCCCTGGCAGGTCAAGGAGATAAGAGCAGTTTATCTGGAGCTGGTGGGGAAGGCAGTCCTGGGTGGCTGAGCCCATGTCACACAGGAGGCTGCAGGCTTGCCCTGGTGTTCCCAGGCTGCCGTTCTCCATCCCGTGGGCTGGCTCAGCTCACAGGGAGTTGGTGGAAAACCGAGGAGCCAGGAGGAGTTTGATTAAGGAAGAGAGTTGAACACTTGGCTCTGTGGCTGCTGGAAAGGCAGGTGGTGCTTTTCTGAGTTCTGTCCTTGCCTTTGCCCGTGCTGGGACTGGTGCACTGAGGGATCCAAGCCTGCTCTCAGGGACTGGGATATGTGCCCTTGAAACAGGCTGGACCCTGGGTCTCCTCCACTTATGACTTCTGTGTTTCACTGCTGAGCTGTGTCTTTAAAGTTAAATGGAGGAAAATGCAGTATCTAGGAGGTAAAAGAAGAGTTCAGATCAAGAGGTGATGTTGGCCTAGTCAGTATTTTTCTTTTTGAAGAAAAAAACCCCAGAAGCCAAAACATTTGCATGCAAAATCTAGACTGAGGTCTGACTTAAAATACATAGTGCTTTTTGGAATTGCTGCAATGTGTCTAAGTTACATAGAAAACTCAACTGCTTAAAATACCTCAAATATTTTTTCTAACAGATTTTGAGGGTGATGAGGAGGTGTGTGTGTGTTTCTAAAGGTAGGGTGGGAGCTGCTGGCTTGAGTTGGCCAAAGTGTAGGACAGAGGGAACTGAGGTTCTGAGTGTGTGACCAAGTGGCAGTTTGAGAGCCACAGTTCGAGAGTGAAGTTTTGTTTAAAAACAGAAAAGCACAAGGGGTTATTTTTAATAGTGGTTCAAATGCAGAAGCCTGTGAAGCTGTCATATCTTCTTAGACAGATAACGGGTTTTGTATCTTGGCATATTTTTATATGCACCTTGAATTGAATCAAGATTACTTCAAGTTCTAACCTGTGCTAAGTATTTAAACATCTGGACTCGCTGTAAGTGCCATTGCTGTCCAGACATGAGAAGTCTCTTAGATTGTTTTTAACATTTTAAAATACTTCAGCAAAAAGCTGTATTTTTTTATTCTGTTAAAACAGTATATGTAGCTTCCAGTGTTAAGTCTTGTGAGATGGCTGATTACATGACATGATACCAGAAATTGCAAATAAATTTACAGTGTCAGTACAATTAAAGAAGTTAGATTTCTAAATTATTTACTTCAGCTTGGTGCTACTTTAAGTGTCTGCTATCAGAGATTCCAGGCAGCGAACAGCTGTCTGTCGCAGATGGGAGAGGAAAAAAACCCTTAGCTTCTTCCTTCTAAAAAGGTTTCCATATAAACCCTGTAGTAATGTAATACAACCTTTTAGTCAAATTTGAGTTTCCTGTTACACGTTTAAGTGAACCGACAGCAGACTCATATCTATTTGAAACCAAGTGGTGTAAGTGAATGCGACCCTGGGAATTTTGTACTCCAAAGCATTCTTGAAACCTCACAGATGCTTGTTGAGCAGTCAGATCTATTATTTATTGCATCTTTTAAAAAAGGCCTTGCAGGTAGTTTCATGACTTCTATAGTCTGCTGTGTTTTGGTAAGATCAGGTGGTATTGTCTGTCTTGTGCTTGTACTGTGTTTCACCCAAGAAAATCAGGTAGTTTAGAAACTATCAGCAAATGCACATTTTTAGTAGGATCCAGGCGTAACTAAGTCTGAAAAAGAGTAGGTTTAAGCTTGAGTTTTCTGCTGATGTCTTGAGATGGCAGAAATGGAGATCTTGCACAGAACTGCATGAAGTTTGGGATTATAAATTGGATGTGCTAGTTTATTGTTCTATGAGCTAGTTCACCATGGCAATTATAAACTTATTAAAATAGTTACATGTCAGATCACAAAGTGCAGAAAGTGCTAAGATCATTCTTTTTAAAGACAAAGGTGTTGCTGCTTTTGGTGTCCAGCTGTCTCCTTTGTGGTGATTTCCTTGCTATCTTTCTCGTTGTAACCCCTCTGGACTATTTACAGGCCTCTGACACTTCTTAAAGTTTTTGTACTTATTTGTTTCAAGTGACTTTGGTCTCCAGTTCTGGACTCCAACCTTTGAATTGTGCTTTGCATGATGAATCAAAGTAGGTGCCAGCCTATCCCCTGCCCTTGGGCAGACCTCAGGCGCCAGTCTGGACAGATCAATGCATTTGATTTAGGAAGGCAATTTATTTTGTTATTTTATCAAAGTATTGACTGGTTTGGGTTGTAGTCTGAAGCAGTTCTCTCTGTGAAGCTGTTGAGCTTTCCCTGTGGGGTGGTGCAGTGGTCCCTGCTCACCTCAGCTCCCTGAGGCTTTGTGTGGCTGCACCTCTGGATGGCCTCATCTCAACCCAAGGTGTAGCAAGCAGGCTTTTCTCTGAGTTCAGTGGATGGATGGATTGTTCATATAACATCAGTTGGAAATGGTGTTGAAATGTTGATTTCCCAGGTGTGGAGATGCTGCTGCTGCTGCAGAAGCCCCTTTAGGAAGTGAACCCTCTCAGTGGGCAGGGACCGCTCCTGGTGCGGTGTCGCTGGTGGCAGGAGGACGTGTGGGGGTGTGTGAGCTCCAACCTCTCCCAAACCAGCCAAGCTGGACGAACCAAGGGTGATAAACCTGAGTGTGGCAGTGCTGGAGAAAAGGGCAGAGATTCTCCTCTGAGCAGGGCGATAACATTTTGCACTGCACAGCTCTTTCCAAAATGAGTGGCTGTCAGTGTCCCCACCAGGCAGGGTAGCACTGCCAGCAGACCTGAGGGACCTGCCAGGGGAGGTTGCAGTGTCTTGTTTCAGTGCATCCTCCCACCTTTCAGCCCAAGGAGTCCCTGGGACTGGCTGTGCTGTCCCTTTGGGGGAGGCTGTTGCCATCTCTCTCCTCCATGCAGTGTCTCCAAATGAATCACGGTCTCCTCACCACGTGGGTGGTGTTGCAGGGACCGAAAACCACACTGATAAGGGCTGTGACCCCGTCCCAGCTCAGCCTGCTGGCAGAGCAGGTGTTGCTCCACACCCTGGGGAGGATTTGCAAGTCTTTCATTTTGCAGAGCTCAGTGACAGATCCTGTTCTCCGGTTACTTTTGTCGTTGGGTCTTTGGGGACCCCGCTTGCTGTGAGGTGGGCAGTATCCACCAGCCTGTTAAAAACTCCTGGTGTGCATGGCATGGAGTTTGAAGTCCCTGCTGACAGGAAACCCGGGTGCTGGGTGGTTGGGGCTGCTGCCTCTGGGAGCCGGGGTGCTGGGGCTGTTTCACCCCTGCTTGGTGGTGCTCGCTTTTCACACCACTGCTGTCTCCTGCCTCAAGTGGTCCAGGATAATGTAAGTTTCAATTTTTCGTCTTTCCTTAGAGCCAACTGTCCCCTTTGACTTGGGAGAATAACTTTTTTCTTAACTTGGTGATTTTTAAACAGCGGAGTTGGAGAGGAAAATCGTTGCAGATGGTGCAATAATTGGGGAATGCCGACCTACTGGATAGATGACAGCTTCAAAGTACATTCAATATGATCCTTTCAGGAATTTCGGTTGAAGTGTCTTGTCCTGTTCTTAACCTTGCAGACACTTGTAGCTGCCATCATGAAAAGGTGTGGGTTTTCTCCTTGTTGGAATGTTTTGTTTCCTGCATAGGAATGTGAAAGAATGTGAAGTGTCTCTTGGAGGGTTTGTTGTGGGCTCTGGTTCTTGGGGCAAATCTCTGTCCTTGCAGTGAGAAGACAGGGAGAAAAGCTGTAGGTATTTTAAGGTTTCTTTTGCCTCAGAGTAGGGTCTCAGGGTACACAGATATCAAACATGAACACAAAAATTCCTTCCTCTTTCATGGAGATTCTGCTTCATTCTTTGTACTGCTGGTGTTTCATTAGCTCTTCTGGCAGAGCTGTAAAAAAATGAATCTCAAAAATATTAAACTGTAACACAATCCCCCAAGAAACGTTTAAAAGCTTTTAAAAATACATGACTGTATTTTAAGGAAGCAAGTAAGTCACAAATGAGTGTCTGTGTGCCACCCTTTAATCAACTGGGAAACCCAAGGAGTGACTCTCAGCTGTCACTGTATTAAGAAGCAGGGCTGCCTTTTGTGGAGTCTGCGTATACTGAACTCAGGGCCATGGAGTAAATATTCTTGCTGTGTGTTCATAATCATTCTACTTAGAGTAAGCTCTTCTTGGGTGGGTATTACAAACCTGTTAATCTTTATGGTATTTATAGGGTAATTTTTAACTCTCTTGAGCTCTTTACTTCCTTGTGGGTCAATTACTCAATTTATAACATTATGTCAGATGTAAGAACTTTACCATCCAAGAGTAAACAGCGTTGGGGATGGTTCTCTACCTGTGTTTGCACTTAGTTCTTTGTATATTAAGGTATGCAATCACTTACTAACTGTGACTGACTTATTGGGATTTCTTTTAGTCTCCCTGGTTTGCACTTTGAAGTGACTGTAATGCCTTATTTTAGCTCTTCTGCTTCATCACTAATGCAGGAAGAGGGACTGGTCTGCTTTTGCACTTGCTTTGCCACGTGGCTTCCAACTTCCCTGGTCAGGCATAGCTGCACCTCGATTTTACTGGACTTGAAAAATTTCTTTTGATGAGTAATAGGTGTTACTCACAGGTATTAATAAGGTGTCAGCATTGGGGAGATTGGGAAAGAAATGCAGGGTGGGCAGGACTCTTGTTTCTATGAGTAAGCTCATGATTTTTAATAATCTGATACTATTGAGTTTATGCTTCAACACTGAAGCTTATTAGAAAAATAGAAAATTGTTACAGAGGGCAGAATACAGTGTGAAATGTGATTTGTCTCTTTTACAGAGCTTGCACATTTAGTTATAATTTTCTTGAAAGGTTAATTCCCAGCTTCTCTTCAGAACATTCTGTGCAGGCCTTTCTGTAGGGAAAAAGAAATTGGACCCAATTTAAATAGACAAGTCTTTTGAATCCTGAAAGAATTTGGGCATTTAGCCCAGGAAAGGGAGAGTTCTCTGCAAGAACTTCATTAACCCTGTCTGTCATCAAAATAAGTAATAAAAGTAGCTCTGCAGTCATTATAAAGAACAGATCATCTTTGTTTTACCCTGTGGCCTTGATCTGCAAGGTACTGGTGAATGAATCTTGTTCTTTCAGGACAGCTGTGCCCGTGTGGGAGGGGAGCTGGAGATGTGCTGCATACAGGGATACAGAAGTGGGGATATGAACTAAAGAGCTGTGTTAATTTTTGGAAAGTTTGTGCCATTGGTTCCAGATACTCAGGGATGTGCAGGGGAGCTAATTTTTATGTAGTAGCAATATTGATAATACAGTCTTACTTGGAGTGAGTTATTTTGGGGCAGAAAAACTACAAACTATTTCCAGCATAGCTGTTTTTGTAAGTAATGTTAAATATTTTTATGTGGAGAAGAGTTTCTGCTTCCCTTTGGCTGTTGCTTGCATGATCCAGATGCTGTGAAAGGTCTTCCTGTGATGCCAACATCTGGCTGCCTGCACATTTTGGGTAGAGTTTTATGAGGTGGCTTTGAAGTTGCTTTTGGATTTGTATCACATGAATCTTTGGATTGGCTGGGCTGCACAATTCTCAGCATAATTTCCTTTTCCTTCTGATTATGGGAAATGTAAATACTTCAAGCTGTTGTTCTGATGTTTTGAAACTGGGAGAATATATATCTCTATTTTTCTCCATTCCTTTTCCCTGAATTTGAGTCTTTAATAGCCAGCAGCATGGCTGCAGAGAGAAGCTGCATGAGCAGGGTTGGTTACTGCAGTTTTGTGGATTTTGAGCCCATCTGACATGGGCTTGCTCTCTTACTTTGATCTACCTTTCTTGAACATATCAGAAATTACAGCAGTATTTCAGAAGTATTTTTGTGAGTTTGCTTAATACTTCTTGAGAGCTTGGAAGTGTTCTAATTAAAAGGTATTTATAAGTGCTAAGTGGTGGTGTTTCCAATCACATATATACATAAAGATTTATAGAAAACTTTAAGATTCGAAGTTATGTTTGTTAAACTTTGAGGATGGGCAGGGCTGAATGGATCACACATGCAGGGTTTGGGGCTGCAGCAGCAGAGCTGATTCAAATTTTGGTTTTTTTTGTACTCTGGATCTTAGTTCTGGTTTTGTCTTACTGGCTTTAAGATGGTCTGTTCGCTTGTGCTCCTGTGTGGGATGGGTGCTTACTGAAGGTGTCTGATAGGAACCAGCTGGGGGAGCAGTTTGGATTCTTTGTTGTGTCTGGTAAAACTTCTTTTAGGGGTTTGGTTTAGTGTGAGGGAAGAGCCTCAGAACAATCCATCTGCCCAAATGCTTGAATTCTGGCTCTTCAGATGTTGCTGGAGAGTGGAGCTGTGCTTCAGGTGCTGTTCTCACCTGGCTGGGTGCAGTGAGGCCGTTCCCTCCCAGCCCGCAACGGGGGTGGTGGTGCTGGTACAGACAGTGCTTGCTCCGTGGCTCCATGAGATGGGACTCATTGCAGTCAGCATTTAATGATGTAAAAATGTCTGGCAGCTTCTGTGAACATTTAGGTTATGAATATATTTTCAGCCTATATTTAATCTTCCCTTCATCAGAAATTAATGAATTCCAAGAAGGATAACAGAAGTGTTCTTAAATAATTTGGCTTCGTGTTTGAAAGCTTTATTGCATTATAAATTAAAACGTGAGCATGTTGTTGCATGCCTGGTAAGCAATACAGTAAAATTCCAGGTAGATTTGGTACGTGTTTATTTTTGACATGTGTTTCGTTAGCAGCAGTGGCCTGAGAGATCTGGCTCTAATGGTTCAAAGGTGATAAAAATGTGTACTGTGAATTTTCTGGAGGGCTCAAAATTGCAACAGTGAGAATATAAATTCAGGCTGGGTTGTTACTTTAACTGAAGCACACCTAGGTGAAAACTGGTTGGGAAAGAGAATGCAACCTGCTGATGCTGTACCATGGTCGCAGCATCACAGTATCACCTCTCTTCAGAGGAAGTATTGTCCCTTTAAATGCTGCTGACTGCTGCCCACCCTCAATTTTGATTGTGAATATGTATTTGGTGTTTACATGCTGCACAAACATCACACATAAATATTTACATGTGGTGTTGTACTGGGAAGTTGAATGCAGTGAAAGAAGGGATAGGAATAGTCCAATTAATCTGGTGAAAAGGAACATTTACCTTAAAATATAAATCACCAAGTGCTCTTGGCACTGATCCTGGAGCTGTTTAATAGGAAGCCTGTGAAGCTTGGAGTGGATGGATCTGCAGAGCATCTGAAATGTGTCCAGAAGACTTAGACAATTACGTTTTTTGGTGAAGGACCAAGTTCTAGGGAGCTGGTACTACAACACAGAAGAAAACCAACCAAAGAAAACCCAACCCTTAACTCAGTTGAAACTTTTAAAAAACTTAAAATTAAAATTAGAGGTAAACTACCTGCCTACCTGGTGAGAGATGGGCACTTGAAATGTTCTCTCAGAAGTGTTGTATTGGCTCGAGTGGCATCCTCCAGCACAGTGACCCAGCCAAGCACACTGTGCCCGACCTTGCTGTTTTCAAGCCACTGTACTAAGTTTTTCCCCAGACTAGAAGATAGCATATGAATTTATAATCTTCCTTGCTTAGAATGGGAATATGGACCTGAGCTGGGTGTAGGTAGTGATTTGAAACAGAGTGGGATGTTTCATACAGTTAATTATTGGCAGGAAGCATTTGTTTTATTGACATCCACAGAGAGATGACTCTGCACAGCTTTAAATAGTTGACTTAATGTCATTTTGCTTCTAGGTATGGAACAGTGAATTATGGTGTCTGTCACAGCATTTGTTTAATGAGTATCAGTTGTTGACATGGTATGAAAAAGCTCCAGGGCTTTTCAGCCATTTTACTAAAACATTCTCAGTTAGTGGATTTGGGGTCTTTGAGGAGCTCATCCCTTACTGGTTGTTGAAAATCTGGTTTGCACCAAGTCTTAACAGAAACCCATCTGCACCTCCTCTCGTGGTAAATGCAACCCTCTGAAACTGAGGTGTAGCTAAACCACCGTTCTTCTCTTCAGTGGTCACTTTGTTACAAAGACCCTCATCCTTTCCACGGGATTATAAATTGCAGGTAACTCACACTGTAATGTTCGTGTGTGTTAATCTATAGACACAGTTTCATCTTATGCTAGGCCTGAAATTCAGAAACTGTTTCTGGGTGATTTACAGGACTCAGTTTAACAGCTTTTGCTTGAATTCCTTCTGTGCAGCCTGAGCTGTTGGTGAGAGAGGCCCCAATCCCTCTTGCAGGCAGGGGTGGCCATGCCATGACCACCATCCCCACAGGCAGCTCTAGCTGGGCAGGTTTTGACTGAATCACATTCTCTCACTGTGCTCTCGCAGTGTTCTCTCCTCAAGCATTTCAGTGCTGTTCCTCGTGTTGTCTCCTTTAACATTCATATTCATATTTTTTTCAGTGTTGGCAGGTGTGTATTTCACATTAACATGAGGGGTTTTTTGGATGTTAGGCTGCTATTTGCTTATGGTAATTTCCAGTCATCATAAGGTGACTGTTGAGAGAGATGAGCAGAGAGGAAAAAAATTGTCAGGCATTTACAGTAAATACTCTCTGCTTTTGGAAACACTGTCAGAAGTTTAATTGTTAGGTTCAAGTAAGTTTGTCATGTGCCAGACAGAATCAGTCTGCTGTAATGAACGGGTTACGCACTGCACCAGCAAAAAAGGGAGAGTGAGAAACCAAGGGATGCTCAGGATTTCCTGTCACCTTGCACTGCAGAAGGAACAGGGTAGGATTTTTAACCTAGCCTGTAATTAGGTTTTGCATGGAAGCATGTATTACTGTGCTGGCTTTGCCAAAGCTCTTCAGTATGATGGATGAGATTTAAAGGTTGATCTGACTAAATTGCAATGAGAATACTAACGACAAAGATATTTCTGTTGTGAACTATTCCTACCAGACATCATAGCTGTGACAGAAATGGTGTAAAGTAATGGACAATAAAAGTCACTCGAAAATAATACTCTCCTAGGACTGGGTTGCCTTCCCCAGAGTACATACCTTGAACCACAGCAATAATGTAATCATAAGCCCAGACCATCATTTAAATATATAGGTAATTTCATAGAGTATCATGGCAGATTTATTTTATGAGCAAGGAAGAGGAGGAATGTTATTGGGCAGTGGAGAGGAAGAAAGTGGTGCTGATGTGGTTGTGTTTATTCTTTAAAAGTTTGCGTTGCTGCAGCCTTTGGGGAGTGTGCAGTGAGCAGCAGCCTGGGTGTGCACTGCTGCATCTCAGTCCCTGACAACTCCCTCTGGGTGGCAAAAGATGCACGTTTGTGTACTTGACTGCTTTTAATCAACTTGTGGATTTCTGGAACCATACATGACTTGCTGTTTTGTTTTGCACAAGGTACCTAGAACTGCTTGGCTCCCCCCACAAGTCCCTGTGTAGAAGGAGGATAAGAGAGGCGTAGAGTAGCTGAGGGGGAGAGCAGATTCGTATGTGTCACATATCTGTGCTTTAGCACTCAGTTCTGTGTGTGTTTGGTGGGCAGCGGCAGGGCTGAGCGCTGGGCACACACAGAGCAGCTGGTGTGTCTTGCAGGAAGGTGAAGAGTGCTGGTACAGAAAATGGTTGTAACACTGAGCACAAGCTGCTGCTCTGCTGCCTGCTCGAGAGGTGCACGGTCCTGTCATGTTGATTATACATCTGGGAGCAAATAATTTGGCCTGCAGTTGAGTTGGAGGCATCCCGAGACACATGGTGATACCTGATCAGACTGGTCACAGCTGCTTCACCAGGAGCACCCGGGGCACCAGGGCGGCTAGGACTGAATGCCAGGATGCTGATGAGGTTCTGCTCCTTAATGAGTGTGTCCTAACTAATGATCCTGGCCTTTGCTGTGCCCTGGGTTATTCTGCCCTGAGAATCCCACCTGTCAGGTGCCTGCAAGGTATCAGGAGCTTGATGGGATTTTGTGCTTTGCTCTCTGCTGATTAGATGCAGGAGATGAGGTGTAAGGATATTCAGATACCCAGAGGGGGATTTCAGCTGGGGATGTGGCAGGGGAGCTGACTGCACAAGAGGGTTTTGTTGTCCCTATTTTTGGAAAAAGTCCAGGTTACCTGCAAGTTTACCTGTGAGTAACAACTGTGCAGCAGTAAGCTGACAGTAGTGTGGGAGAAGGAGCTGTTCATGCCACATGGGTTGTGGTCATTTCCTCCACAATGGTAATGATGATCCTGTTCTTTTATTCACTTTCTGGAAAGATATGTGATGCTTCATGCAATTTAAAGGTGTTTTGATTTACAGCCACAGTCAAGACTCAGTGTGAAAATGTATCATAATGCAGAACCTTGTAGGAAATTTGGAAGCAGGAATAAAAGGAAAAGTGCAGCGCTAAGATGATGTCGAGTGAAAATGGGCAGTGTTAAGAGTGTGCCTTGTACCTTTTCTGATGTGTTGCTGGCTGCTATTTGAAGATCTCTGTGAAGCCCCTTCCGGGGGATTCCCCTTCGCTCTCCCTGTGCAGTGCCAAAGCCTGGAATAGCCGAGCTGACAGCCCGGGGCAGGACACGCTGTCCCAAGGTGTCAGCGGGCTCCGTGCTGTCATGTGAGCTCTGCTGGCTCTCTTTTCAAAGCTGCGATTTTCTTCTTACTCCTTCCTCTCTTCCAGCTGTAGCACTTCAAACCAGCAGTGCCCGAGTGCAGACCCTGCCCCTGGCCCATCCCTGGGCTCTCCTGCCTGCCCCTGGTGCTCCCTCTCAGCAAGGGATGGCTCCTTGAGTTTCCTTGCAGGGAATGGCCAGACTGGGCTGTGATCAGATCATTCAGGTTCCCATGTTCAGCAGTGAATCTCTTCCCTGGTTTTGAGTGTTAATCCATTTGAAAGCAGGACACAGTGGATGCCCAGCTGGATCAGTGCTGCAGACACCTCAGTGGCGCTGCCTGGAAGTGTCTCTGTGCTGGGGCTGGGAATGTGGCATGGGCTCGTTCCTGTGGAGCTCAGGGCTGAGCTGCCGGGTGTTGGAACCAGGGTTTGCTCTGCGCGGGTGGGCTTGGAAGAGAGAGAGCATGTGGCTCTCTCTTCAAGTAAACAGTCTTTCTCCAAATCTTGAATAATAAAATAATTAAGATAGTTCCAGCAGTATAACATAAGGTAGGAAATTCATAGGGCACTTTAATGTCAATATTGAGACAGTTTATGTAAGTGTTTTCACCTGGTTACTAATAAACCTACAGATGCTTGAGACTGTAAAGGTCTTAAAATCAAACTTCTTCATACTAGCAGTGATTCTTCTTACCCCACTGGAGTTTCATGGTACTGACTTTGAAAAACTTTTTATTGAAAGCAAGCCACGTGTTCACCTGTTTAATGTAGCAGGAGCTGCAGCTATTTTGTCCAGTGACTGCCAGAGTGAAAGTTCATTTGCTTGAGGCACGAGAAAAGCATCTCTCTGCTTCCCCCTGTGTTATAGTAGCTGGTGTTGGGAAAGATCTGCCAGAGCTATGGGTTTATTTTACAGACAACTGTTAAAAGTTGTCTGCTACTTGCACTACTTTCTGCAGAAATTCTTCTGCATCATATTTTCTCCCTCACTCCCACAAATATTTAAAATACTTTTGTATTTTAAGTTAAGACTTAGTCATTGCCCATGTGCCAGGCACGCACTATTAATACACTAATGAGGTCAGGTTGTGTTCTCTTACTGAGTGAATACTTGCCAAAACTCTTGAAATAAGTTTCTGTAAATGCTTGTGTTGGCCACTAAATATTCTCTTGTCACCGCTGGGCTTCAGTCAGTGCCAAGGACAGGAATGGTGTGACTCGGAATGACAGGGTGTGGGTAAGGGATAACCCAAACCTGTGTATGGCCCTTTGTGGGGAAGGGCCATGGGTGTATTTACTGTGGGTGTTCTGTAAATGCTGTGACTGTATTTTGGGGCCTGACTGTGCTCAGGACCAGAGCCTGGCCCCAGAGCTGGTGTGGAGCAAGGAGTGCCGTGGTCTGGTTCTCTGAGCAGCTGATAGAATTACCAGAGTTTGAGCCCAAGTCAGGCTTGAACACAAATAGTTCAAGTATGGGTTTTGTTTCCTAGAAGGGCTGGAAAATCCAAGTATGTTCAGTCTCTTCTTTCTCTGCAGGCAGAGGTGGTGTCCCACAGCTCCCTCATCACAGCTGGCCTCAAAGTTCCTGAAATGTGTGTGCAGCCCCATGCCAGAGGAGAATTAGTTAACCTGGCCTCACAGTGTTCTTCTGGCGCTGGAATGTCTCAGCTGCCTGATGGGCAGCTCTTTACAACTTCTGCATGTTCTGGTACCATTTTTGAAGGGGATCAGACTCTTCGTTTCCAATTGCTGTGTTGGGCTGGCTGGAAACTGCAGCAAAGGAATTCATTCAGGGACTTTTCCCTTGTTTGTTGTTCCTACAACACTTCAGTCTTGTTTAATCCAATGTGGTTTCTATCTCCTGCTTCCTGTGTTTTGCCAGTCTGCATAAAAACTTGTAATTTGGGGGTGATGAAGAAAGACTGTGGGTAAATTTTTGTTGTCTGACCAGAGAAAGTGGCAACACTCTGGAGGGACTTTCCATCATTTTTGTTCTACAAATGGAGGTGGGCAGAGCTTCCTGGATGTCCCCTAAGAGACTGGGGACCATGAGTGGCAGTAGCTACTGTTACAGGTGACAAAAGCAGTGTGTGCAGTAGATAACAACCCACTGACCGAATAAACACGTTTTTGGCTCTCATGTTTATTGTGAAACAATCCCAGCAATATTTGTGGTGCTGCTGGTTTTGCTGGGCACTCGCTGCAGTGGCTCTGAGCTGCTACTGGGCCCTTGGAGCAATGGCTGTGCTCTGTCAGGGGTGCTGTGTCTGAGCTGTGTGAGTCAGCCCGGGGAAGGGAGGGCTCAGCTCCTGCTGCAGCCACTTGTAGGCACAGAGTTCCCCTCTGCTCGGGCAGTGAGACACCAACCTCTCCCCTTTCTTTTGCCTCAGCAGAACCGAGAGGCAGAGTTTGGTATGATACCATGGAAGGGCAGCACAACCATCCTCATCATCTAGGGGACCAGAACAACCCTCTGTGCAAGCTGCCAGGGCAGGAATTCCAGCATGATCCTCAGGTAAGTGCAGGTGTCTCTGATCTGTCTCCCTCTGTCTTTTCTTACTTTCATTCTGTAAAGGTCTCCTGATTTCTTAGCATTTAGCTGCCTCTGCCCCCCTCCTTTTGGTTTGGTGCAGTTATAGCAGTTTTAGGGAATATCCAATTTGGGATTCTGCCAGCCAGCCAGAGTTTCCTGAACCCACTTTTTGATTATAATAAGAGAAAAAGGAAATAGTTTGAATTTTGCTTAAAGCAAGTGTTTGTAAATCGCCTTATGAAAACATACTGCGTTGGGTTTTTCTTGTCTTTGATTCTTTGAAGAAAAGGCCAAAGTAAAATAGATGATTGTGTAAGTGAATAAATGTATTTTATCTCTTATAGTTTCATAGTAAGTGCTGAAGAGGTAAATAAAAGAAAAAGCTCATTCTACATAGAACTGTAGGCTCCCTGTGAGTCTCTGAAACTCATCCTGCATTTTGTCCATACTGTAATAAAGTTTCACTGTAGCAGCTCCTCTCTCTTCCTGCCTTTCTGCAGAAGGGAGCTAAAACCAGGATTATCCCACAGTCTGTGTAATCATGAAACCTGGATTTTGTGAATTCTGGCTGCTTGACTTTTCAGCCCGTTTCCTGTTGATGAGAGCAATTCAGTTTTGCCCCTATGTTATCTTAAGTAATAAACCCCAAAAGCATCACGGAAAGCTGTCAGAAGGAAGAGAGTTGTGGCTGTGGGCAGGGGTGGGGTGACCCTTTGCTGTTTCCACCCTGCAGCCCAGAGGTGACCCAGGGTCCCCGAGGTAGAAGCCATCCTTGGGAGAGCTCTGGCAGTGCCCGGGCTCTGCTGAGGGGGAGTTTCTGCACACTGCTGGGAAAGTACCATGGTGTGGAGCAAAGCCCTCTCTCCTAATGTGGCAATTTGTCATATTAAGTCATTTAATAATAATTGAATCCCCTTGATTAATCTCCTAGAATTAGCCAGTTGCATTTTGAGCAATTAGGGTTAATTACTGCCTCATTTGGCAGGATAGTGCCCCTGTAATTATTTCATGAACAAGATTAGGAAGTGTTCCTGTGCAGCAGATACATTCATGGCATCTTGGAGCACATGTTAGAATTTGTAATGACATAGTTAAGTGTAATTAGTAGCTAATAATCTGTGTTCTGCTGTGATGCTGATGCTGAGTGGGCTCATTTTGCTGTATGGTCATTGTTCAGTGAAACCTCCCCCTAACTCTGGTAATACCCAAGTTCTGTTAATGGAGGGCTCTAGTAAACTGTTCTGAGAATGATCTAATTTGGAATTAGAAGTGCAGGAAGACTTCCTTTGGTTTTGCTGTCAAAATAACATGAATAAGAAAAATTTACAGTCTACCAAGGAACTGGAAAAAATGCATATAAAAAAGGTGGTGTTTAGAAGCCTTACATTGGTGCAATGATAGGGTTGCTGATGACATATTTCTGTTTTTCCATTTTTCAGGAATATATATAACTTTTCAAATTTCTGTTACTTTTTACCTGGAAGAATCTGAAATACATCCTTTTTTCCTTCTGAAGATCTGAGTAATGCAGACATGCTGTATAATAGTTTGTGGGAGGGAGGGAAGATAAAATTGACCAAGCTGGTCTTATGAGAAATATCATTAATGGCAGAGATATAAAAACTTAAGCAGAAAAACCCAGAACATGAGTTCTTAGAGTCCTGGATGAGCTTTGTATGGAATGGCCTTCCCTTCCTTCCAGCCCTTTCACTACAAACAACTGTGCCAGCCCCCAAGAGACCAGCAACAGCCTGCTCCTCCCCCAGACGCTTTTCCTATAATTATGCTGCTTCCTAAAGCTTCTTTTTTTGTCAGTTCTGACAGAGGTGTTGTTTCTGCTTTATAACTCACCAGTACAGAATATGAGTAAGCATGTCAGGCTTTTCTTTTCATCTTTAACTGCTGTAATTTAGCTAATAGGATGAAGCCTTTGAGTAATGCTGGATACTTAGAAGTTTGTAATACAAAAAAAATTTTTAATGTCCAATGAAATCACAGTTTTAGCTTTTGTCTCTCATACCTGCCCAGAGATACCCCAAGGAAGTTCATCAGCAAGAGGGAGAACATTTTCTAGTCATGTTTCAGAGTGAGAGTGTTAATTATTTAAGTCTCCAGATTACTTAGCGTTTGTAGCAGTAAGCAATAAAATTATTTGGGAGTAAATTAGTGATATAAAAATATAGAGTTGTAATTTTTCACTTAGTTTTCATACTAAATAAACACAGTAACTCACTTTTAAATAACTCTTTTATATACTCATATCTCAGCAGCAGAGCTGTTAAGAGATTATTTCTGTGATAATTTAAATTTCTTTGTGCATGTCACCTTATCCTACTGTTTCCAAGCTGGTATTTCTCTCTTCCCTTGTGGTGTTGTAGTACAAATGTGTAGATAGGCACAGAATATCTGGAAATCAGGATAGATCCCAATCATGCTGACAAGGGTGCTGAAACTTAAGCCAAGTTCTTCAGCAAACTTTTAATTCCAGGTAACAGGTCAGGTGAAGGATATTTTATGACTGTGTAGTCTAATTTTGAAGCTCAAATTGAAAAACCTGATGTATTCTTTAATAATTACTTGGCTTCCTGTTTGAAGGATAATCCATATTTTAAAAGTTTCCTCATCTCTTGCAAGCTTAGAAGTTCCTTCTTTAATCAGTCTATTCTAATGTGTTCTCATAAATTCACATTGGAATTTCAGCCTCAAAGTATGCAAAATTCTTTTTAGGTAGGCATTATTGAATGGAGGCAGGTGTATAATTTTGGACATACTAAAAGGGTTTGAAATACTGATGTTGATAGTAAATCATTGCTTATAATGTGTGCATGTTCTACGGGAGGGGCTGGAGCTCCCCCAGTACTACTGCAGATGTCTTTTAAAGGTGAAATTACTTACAGTAAATGTCACTCAGATGAAGTGTGCACTTTAGAAGCAAAGAAACCATTCCTTTAAAATTAATGATGCATTGCAAATATCAGAAAAAAACCTTATATCCAGCGTAAAGATAATTAAAATTCAGGTCAGAAGTGTATGACTTAGTCGGGCTAAATTTTTTAATGAGATTTCAGAAAATTAATTGGGCGAGTATGTTTTTACTCTTCTAAAGAATACTTCATTTCATGGCTCTACAGGAAGGATGCTTTTATTGGCATCTGAAGATTGTACTGTCTGACTTTTTAACTGTTGGTTAACTAATCTTTACAGTTTTTAGGTTGATTACAAATAATCTAAATGCCTGCAGCCCTTTGTGCAGGGCTGACTGGTGCCTGTTCTCCACATGCCAATCAGCAGTGAAACAACTGACTTTATTATTAATTAACATTAGCACTCTGGATTTCTATATTGTGCAATTAGCAGTGAGCATTCCCCTTTCTCAGCTCTTTCAGGCTTGGATTCCCCCTGGGGGAGCAGGGTCAGGCCTGGCTCTTCACTGGGGCTGTACTTGTGATATTTTTGTTTTCATTCTCAGGGTGCTTCCTGGCCCAAAACAAGGGCTTAGAGGCTGCAGGCAGAGCTGCTGCCCCAGCCCTCTTGGGTCTGTTCAGGTTTTCCCTGGATCTTAAGTAACTACAAAGAGGTAAATGTACTGGTCAAACAGTAATCGTTCTGGACATTGAAGGTCTTTCCTCAGAAGTTTTTTTCTTATTCTTCCCTATCCCAAACCACAAATTCTGGACTCATTAAGAAAAATAAAATATAACAAACGTGTCCAGGATGTGTAGGTGTCCTCCCTGCCTGTCCTTAGAGCAGGGTTTGGAGAATCTCCAGTTGCACACTTGGGGTGTTTGTGTTCCTGCCTGCTCAGGTGCCTGTGGTGGCTCTGCCACAGACAGCCCCCAGAATGGGGGGTTGTTAAGTACAAACTACATCCAAGGAGCAAGTCTGTAGCAAGGAACTTGCCTAATCCTGCCTTCCCCTGTGTTCGGGTTGCTTTATAGTCTGGGATGTGGAGACTCCCAGGAATCCTTGTTCCTTGCCCAAATCTGTTCAGGTGTGTATGAGATAACCGAAGCTTTTATTTCATTGGAGATTTTTTAGTGTTATGAAACCTTACTAATTCTTTTCTGCAGACAAACTTGTAACACCTCAAAATCTGAGGCTAAAAGCCCTGGCAGAATTCTCCCCGGAGTTCTGTGACAAGGGCTGCTGTTGCCGCTTTGCCAGCTTTGGAATTTGTGCTCTGGCACCAGTGGTTCCATCTCACAGAGCACATGTGTGCCAGAGGAGATGTCCAGAAGAGCTTGTTCTTGGAATAATCTCTGCATTTCTTCTTAAATATGATTTTTTTTTTGTTTGCATGAGGAATTCTTTGACTGTACTCTTTGGTGCCTTTTTTTTTTTCATGGAGTAGGAGAAGAATGAGACTTCCTTGTGTGCATGAAGAGAACAGCCTTTGTCTCAAAACAAGTTCTTCCCAGACTGTACCCTTCCTTCAGCTTCCCTAGGAACAGAAATGTGCAAACAGCCCAGTTTTCAGTGTCTAGTGGCTGGGGTTGTTTTTGCTTGGTTGGTTCTTTCCTCCCCTTTTCTTTTTATTTAGTGTTTTTTGGTTTTTGTTTTTTTTTAAATTCAAGCTTCATTGTTGACCTTGACACCTGATCTGTAGGGGCAGGGGCTTGATTTTACTGCACTTGTGGAAACCTGAGCCTAAATCTGTCCTAAAAATGAGAAAATTATTTTTATTGGACAAGTTTGAAGATGACAGTGGTATCTTGCTATACACAATTTATATCTGTGCATAAAAACTCTGAGGTTCACAGAAATAAAGATCACGGGTTGTTTGAATTAATAGGATTGGTTCTTTGCCAGCTTTCTGAAAAATGATGGTGGTTCATTGTGGAAGGACTTGAAAACAATGGAGAGCCCCATGTCAAAAGTCATTAAATGAGTGGAATGTGTGTAAGGCCAGACTAGAGGGCTGTTAGTCTGAGCAGGCAGGTGTTCCCCAGGTGATCTGTGTGTGCTTGCCAGGACTCTGCAGAGCTTCCTGCAAGTTTAAACACATGGGAAAGTGGCCTGTGATCAGTAAGGAGCGCTCTGGTACAGTCTGGGCTCACCTGAGGATGTTTCCTGGTTTTTTCCACAATCAAACATCTCCTGCCCTCTCTGAGAGCTCTGTTACTTTAATTAGGTCTGATAGGGTGTGCTAGCCCATGCAAATCTAGGTCATTGCATATGTAAATGTGCAGCTGCAGTCCTGGCAGTGCCAGAACACATCAGCAGAGGTGTCCAGGCATGGGCAGCATCACCCCCAGCACCAGCAGGGACTGGGCCTCATTCCCCTCACTCTTGCCTAACATTTATTTATGTTTTCAAGTTCAGAAGTTGGTAGATATTCCTGGGCACGTGCTTGAAATACTAATTTACACTTAAGCACTCTTAATTTAGGAAAGACAAGTGGAAACTTTCCTTGATTTCCATGTGGATTTCTTTCTGAAAGATAAAGTTTTGTGGTATTTGCCTCATAAAATGTTGTTAGAAGTGCTGCTTCTATTGTGAATGGTATCTCCAAGTTAGAAAAGCTTTTGCTCAGACTTCCTTACTGCTCAAGAGCAGCTCAGGAGGCACATGGTCATGATGAAGGAAATGCTGTGATTCCTTTCTAGTTTTAAATTAGGAAAAAGTGCTTTATAGGTTTATGTGCTAAGGTCTTTGTTTTGTTTGGGGAAAGTGGTTTGTCTGTACAGGTCGAGGAACTTGCTTAGCAGCTCGTGTGTGGAGCAGTTGGGAAGCAGAGATGTTCCTGGTGGGAACTGGGCAAATGGGACAAATCCCTGTGTGCAGACTGTGCTGGCTTTGTCAGGCAGCAGAGCAGGGGACTGATGTTTGTGCACTGCCTGGAATCAGCTGAGTGTTCCCATCCACTGTGAGGGGTATTGAGGAGTGATTCTGTTTATCAGACACCTGCAAAGAGAGGTTACAGCCAGTTTGAACTGAGAAGGCTGCAGGGGCTGATTAATTGGAATATTTGTCTGCTTTCATCCTGCGTTGCCTTACTCTGGTGATAATTTAGTAACTTAGAGAGGAATGTATGTAAACAATAAAGCAAAGCAATTGTAGCCTTCTGCCTTTATCTGGTGACTGTAGGATGCCTGTTCCCTCATCCTTGAGAGGATGCTCCCAGTTTATCTGATAGTGTACACTGCCAAACTGAGAAAAATGAATCCTGAGACTTTAATTTTGGTTTGGTTTTTGTTCTTTCTGTGAACGCAGCATAATTCCAGCACAAGACAAGAACTGAGAGCTGACCCAAACTTTGATTGCAGTTAATAGCTGGTGACTTGTTCCAGAGTGTAGGGGAGATTGGAGTGTTCTTAAAGGGAACTATGCCCTGAACTGCTTGAAGGAAGCACTTGGAGAAATGACCTTCCTCTTTCTATGGGACTTGCCTTCAGAAATAGCTGCAGGTCCTAACGCTGGACTGAGATCTTTACCCATTTCAGATCTCAGTTCCAGCCCTTTCCCACTGCATTAGGAAGTGACAGTGTTGGCAGCAGCCGTTCCTAAACCATCAGCACTTCTGGCCACCTGTGCTGGGTGGGCTCTGGGTACTGTGGGCAAAAGCTCATCCTGGGGAACCCTTCCCCACCCCCAGCTGTACAAGCTGGGAACTTCTCTTTTTGTGGGTTTTGATGCAAACTCTGAAACAGCTCAAGATGCTGAAACTTGAAAATGTTCTACTTGGCACATGTGCTAACTTTGAGTAATTAATTTTCACAATTTCTTTTTTAAACATTGTTTGGCAGCCGTGCTAATTACAGAGGAGACCAGAAGGGCTCTCGGGAGCAGCCTCAGCCCATGGAGTCCATGCTCCTCGTTAGGCTGTGTCTCCCTGCCTGGCTGGGTGTTTACCTGGGACTGCTCGGCTGCAGCATCGGCATCTCCCAGGTGACACAGGCAGGCAGAGCTGATGAGAGGCTGTGGAACTAGGGAGAGCAGTTTGGGATTAATTAGTTACTTACACGGAAGGCGAGACTTTAATTCCCTTTCTAAATAAGTCATTTGGCTTCCTCTAGCCTGTGTTACTGCTGCATCTGCGAGGAGTTAATGCATTTGTGGTGGGACTGTTCTCCCTTTCCATCAGCTGAGGTTGAAGCCTTGCCCGGGAGCAGTGAGAGCAGGAGGGTCTGAGTGGCTCTTTCGGGTCCCTGACTGCCTTTCCTTTGACAGAGACATTTAACGTCGTACCCGTATCGCTGCACCTTGGCAGATTTTCAGATTGAGAAAAAGATCGGACGAGGCCAGTTCAGTGAAGTTTACAAAGCAACTTGTCTTCTGGACAGGAAACCCGTGGCCCTGAAGAAAGTGCAGGTGAGCATTCCAGTGCAGCCTCCTGCTTTGAGGGTGGAACGGGGATGTTTCAGGTGACCTGGAGGCAGAAAATTCTGCCCTGCAGGGTCCTCATCCCTCATCACCCGCAGGGCTCCCTGTGTCCCGGGCAGGATTACACAGCACTGGTGCCATTTCATATTTATGTTCAATTTCACCTTTTGCTTTATGAGGAGGGCTCACCAAATTGTTGTTGAATGTGTGAAACAGCGAGGCCCTTGGCTGTGCTGGTGCCATGAGGAGCTGCCATCCCAACACAGAGGAGCTGTGGGAACATGGCAGGGAAAGAGGCTAGAGCTTGCTGGTGGAATTGGAGAAAATTTGTGAAAACTTGGATGTTAGAATTGGCTGAAAGTACTGGGCAGTATTCAGAACAGCATTTTGTTTGAAGAAATTTGCCGTTAATCCTTCAACAGATCCTCCAAACTCTCATTTCCAGTGACTTAGTGATCATTGCAGAATGAATATTAAAGCTCAAAGTTATTGTTAATTATTACAGAGAAATCAGTGGAAGCTGTAACTGTTTAAAAGAGAAGAGTAAACATTCTGTCTTTTATTTACTATATGAAATTAATAATAACTAAACCAATGAAAATCACAGCAGAAAATTCACAAACTTTTATTTTTTGTGCTGCTTAGAATATTGCCTATGGGTTCTAAAATTAGCTTTACCCCAATGTTATCCCTGTGGTGGCTTCAAAATAAAGAAAACTGATCTTTCTTTGATCTGGGGATTGCGTGAATACTCATTACAGTAGAGGATGTACAAATTGGGGAAGGAAACACCAGCTGCTTGTTAAAGTATAAAGTACTTCTTTTGTTGTTTCTTTTTTACCTTCTATGTTTTTGTGTTTGAAGATTTTTGAAATGATGGATGCCAAGGCGAGGCAAGATTGCATTAAAGAAATTGACCTCTTGAAGGTAAGAATTTTTATAATAGCCTTTTTCTTTTTTTATCTTTTTTTCCTCTTTTTTGGGTTTTGGTTTGTTTTGTTTTGTGAAAAAATTTCAGGTTGGCAAATAAAGCTTGCACAGTAAAGGAGAAAGCAGTTTTGCCTGTACATGTCATGTATGTGTGTATATAAATATCACACATGGAAAATGATAATTGAGATAAAGGCTCTGAAACCAGAGTGTGTTTAAGTGATTAAAACAAGTAGTGATTTTAATGCCTCAGTAGCTTATTTTAAATTTTTGATTAAAAATGTAGATAGTCAGGCTGTGGTGCAGCCACTGTGTATGTTTTACAAGTGGGTCACAGAGGAGGTGCAGGTGTTGTCTGGGAGCTGTCATGACCACTTTGTAACTGTTCCTCTTGCATTCCCTCCCTCTGCAGCAACTGAACCACCCCAACATAATTAAGTATTTGGATTCTTTCATTGAAGACAATGAACTCAACATTGTCCTGGAGCTGGCTGATGCTGGGGATCTCTCTCAGATGATTAAGGTAAGCATGTGTCCATCCTGGAGGTGCTGCAGCCTTCAGGACTGGGCAAACCTGAGGCAGTGGGTTAGAGGCACTTTTTTTCACCTCTTGTAGTTTTGCACACCCACGGGTTGCTTCCAGACCTGGACCAAAGTGTCTGGTGGCATTTTAACTACCCCAGGCCATGCCCTGAGTTTCTGGTCACTACTGCAGAGGGAGATGTCAGCTCTGGTGGCACACAGCTCTGGTGTTATTTGCAAGGTTGATTTACTCTGTCCGTGATTGATGGGGACGTTTAATTACTGTTGGGTTCACTATTCACATCGCCTGTCTGCCACTCTGAAGACATTCAAGGAAGTCTATTGACTTTCTTTGCAATGGGGATTTGGGTTTGAGAAAATGTTTCAAGTACTTGTTCTTCTTTTATGTTGCTCTTAGGAATACTTGTATTGCTGCAAACCAGCTTTAGTTAAGCTGTTACCACCTGCTTTTATATTTTCTTTGACATGTTAATCTTTAGACATCCATCCCTTGTGAGAACAGATGTGTTATATCATGTTTGTTAGCACTCTCAACCTTCTCTCCATGTTTTACCTGTTTTTTGCCATCATTATTCTGTAATTATCATAAATGAATGTTTGGGAAGTTCTCCTCCTCCTTGTTGTCACAGTTAAAATATCTTATTAACAGATTTGTTTTCTTTGCCAGCAGAGCTATGAGGCACTAGGCCAAAGGCTGTCAAACAAGTTACCCATTCAGTCCATAGTCAATGGCTAAATTTATAGGATCCAGGAAAATCTGCTTGGTCTCACAGGAGAGCCCCCTGGGCGAGTGCTGGGAGCAGGCAGTTGGCAGAGCCACTCCTGGGGACAGCCCCAGACCTCAGCTCCAGCCTCACTCCAGGGACAAGGGGGACCTGGGGGGCACAGCTGCTCCTTCTGCTTGGGCAGCAGCTCTGCCTTTGTCCTCCCTATTTCCTTGGGCTTCTGCTGGCTTTTGCTCTTTTCCCACATTTCCTGGGAAACATCTCGGCCTTTTTGTGGTTGCAGTCAAAGATGGAAAAAGCCCAAGGAGTGTCAGAGCTGGAGTTAGGGCTGTGAGAGACCTTCCTGGGCTTGAGTTTGCAATCTTAGCTTACCAAAGTTTTACCTGTGGAATTGTAAGATTTCATCATATGAAATATTTGTATTTTTTAGTCATCTGTAGTTTTTAGTTTAAAAATACTGACTAATGTGTTCATTTGCATGTCAGGGTTGGCTATTTAATTTTTTGAAATAACTTTGTGTCATTATTTGTAAGAGTTACATTTTCCCAAACATAACTGGTGGAGTCTTGGATTGGTGCCTTGCCCAGTGCTGGACTGTGCTGGCTTCCAGTGTCCACAGCTCAGTGTTCCCTCTGTGTTTCAGGCATGAAGAAGATGCATTTGTTTTTTTTCAACATCATATAAATGAAGTTTTTCAACTGATGCAAATATAGGAATTCAATTATTTTTAATTTCTTACAGAGATTAAAAAAATACCAACCCCTAAACCCAAGAGGGAACAAAAGCTTCCTCCTAAATGCAGCTCCACTGCAGCAGGGGAGTTTCCCCACCAGGGAGCTGAAGCTCCTATCTGGATTTTCTGTGGAACAGTGGTGACAGCCCTTGGAAGGTGTGAGGGTGATAAACTCAGGGCCTGTCTCTGTCACGGCCTGGTGCCTGCATTATTTATGAGGGATGTAGAGCTGCAGGAAAGCCCACTGGAGAGTTGGGACTTTCTTGTAAATGTCAGGTGAACCTTATTGGACATGACATTTAGAAAATTATCACTTGTGGTCTTGCATATCCACTCTTAAATATTTTAATGAGAATTAAATAATTTTATTGTGTATATAACACTTTCTCCCTCACCCTCTGTAATTCTTTTTTGCACTCTCTCGAGTTTTGGGTTGAGACTGTTGCAATCTGTCAGATTTGCTGCCTGGGGAATTGCACAGTCGTGCCCCTTCACAGCTGATCTGCAAAAGAAAATTTGCCATTGCTTGAGTCAAACACGAACTGGTAACAGCATTTCACATAAAATAGAGAATGTGACAACGGACATCAGATGTCAGTTCTGAGAGGGGAAAGCATGAGATGCAGAAAGGGGCAGCAAGCCATTCCCTTCCTTTATTGCTGCTGCAGATGGGAATCTCCCGGCTGCGATGCGGGGGACGTGCGGCTGTGCTGAGGCGGGAGCGTGTGCAGCGCTCCCCTGCCACCCCCGTCAGGGCTTGAGGAGCAATGGGAAGCCTCTGGAGGTGTTGAAGTGTGTTCTGTTAATGCTCTGGCTGTAGAGCTGGCTCAGTGAGAAGCCAGGGACCAGGGATCTGAACCCTGCAGTTTTGGGATGCCTGGGTGCGGTGCCAGGCACGGCTGGTGTGCCCCGCTGCAAAGGAGGGAGAGCAGCTGAAGGTGTTTGGCCTTCACTGAAGTGTGCAGCTGGCTCCCGTTCCTGCAGTGGGCTGAGGAAGGGTTCAGCATTGCAGGGAGCCAGGGCCAGGCTGCACTCTGTGCTGCTGCTTTGTGCTGCCCATTATCCTGAGAGCTCGGAGGCACCAGAGCTCCCTGGAACAGGATCCGGCTGCGCTCAGCGCTGCCTGAGCACCCCCTGATCAGGAGTGAGTGTCTCACCAGAGAGTGCCACTCATTTACTATTCCTATTATGCATGAAATAGAATATATTATTCCACCTGATCACAGAAGAAACATGGATACTTTATTGATGCTCTGGCCATCTTTCAAAAAAGGGAAGCAGATTTCCTTACCCTTGTTACCAGACAATGCAATAATGAATGTTTACAAGGGGGTTTTTAATGGTCTTTTGTTTCTTAAGGCAAAATATTTGAGACATTTGTTGTTTTGAGGTATTAAATATGTTTTGCAAGGTAATTAAGGAGATTAATGCTAATCATAATTGTGTCCATTCAAAAATGTCAAACCTATTTGAGCATATTTTTCATAATAGTTGTTAATTGGTGAACTGCATCGAAGTTTCCACACAGAGAGGAGGAGTTAAAAGCTAATCAGAAGAAAAGTCATGCAGCTGCAGATTGGAAGACATGAGCAACCTGCAGCTGACTAACACAATTCCAGGAACGAGTCAAATATGTTGCTTTTTTTACTGATCTTTTATTTATTTCCTCCCACAGTATTTTAAAAAGCAGAAACGGTTAATCCCGGAAAGGACGGTGTGGAAATATTTTGTGCAGTTATGCAGTGCAGTGGAACACATGCACTCCCGCAGGGTGATGCACAGAGGTAACATTAATTCAGTCTCTTTTCACTGAATAATAATATAATGTTCCAATTAGTAAGCGCCTACATTCAAAAACAATTATGCTGATGTTCAGCCAATGCATGTTTAGAGAGGCTGAGCCTGCGAGATGGATTTCTCCTTCTGTCTCTGCCTCATTGTTAAAGCATTCAGGCCAAAGTGAGTGTGGTATTAGGAAGATGAGCTGCTTTGTATTCCAGACACTGATATTAAGTAGAAGTGTCAAACTTGCCATTAGGAAAGTGTCAGAAATAAAATGCTGAGACTCCTGGATACAGTGAACTCTAAGAAATAGCCTTCATTATATTAGCTATGACCTTAGAGAGTTGAGAGGAGTTTTTCTGTCTTGCAGGCTTTTCTGAAATATTAATACAAATATGTCCCACACTCTCATAACCTGTTCTCTATTTTATTAATTATTTTTAAATCTCTTGTCTCAGAACATCTTATAACTTTGAGCTCTATCCAAAAAATTACACTATTGCTTTCAGTGTCAGTGAAGTGCTTTGGGAAGGACTGGACTCAGGAAATTCAAATTTCCCAAAAGGCACCAGCACCCATCTCAGCTACTTGTTATTTCCTTGCTCCTTTGAAGGAGGGAATTATTCACTATATTTTTCAGCAATGTGGTATCATTTTTCCTCCATTACACATCCCCTGATGCAGTGTATCCATTGTACCTGAATTAGGTCTGTGACTGGTGGCTGAAATGGGGAGCCTCTCATGTTGAGTCTGCTCTAACATGAGGAAGGAGCCTCTGTCTGTGTTCTGACAGGACTGCTTGGGAAACTGGGGCTGTAGGGATTTCTACCCCCCCTGAACCAACTGGGCTGTGTCAAGCCCAGAATTTATGTATATGTGGAACAGTAATTACCCTTTGCATGAGGGGATGGTGGTGGGCAGTGCAGTTTCCTGTGCAAAGTGATCATTCCCAAAGAGAACTGGGCTCATTTCTTTGATTTCCAGCAGTTAAAGAGGTTGCCTCTGTTCTGTTGAGCTGTTTCCTACATTTTCCCTCATTGGTATTTCTTGTGTGCTGGGAAGTACACTCTGATTTTTGTGTCTGTGTAGAGCTCGAAGCCTTGGAAGGTTGAGCCTATCAAAGCTCTAAAGAAACACGGTTCTGCTCCAGCCTCTTTGTGCCGCGAGCGCTCCAGGCAATGCTTCTATTGCAGCATTAGAACCAAATAACCTTTTGTGGCTTTGACCTTTTACCTTTTTCTTCTTGCAGACATAAAACCAGCCAACGTGTTTATAACAGCCACGGGGGTGGTGAAGCTGGGAGATCTTGGATTAGGCCGGTTTTTTAGCTCTAAAACCACTGCAGCACATTCCTTAGGTAAGCTGGTACTCGTTAAGCAGGGCCTGGCGTGCACTGTCAGCTCTGATGTTCAAATGCAGGGTATCCATCCTCCCATGGTGACTCCCAAGTGTGTTTTAAATGCTCTTCCTGGGCATTAATAGGTATCTTCTCTTTTAAAATCTGTTGGATTTTTTTTTGGAAGGCCAGGCCTGGTGTGTGTTTTACAGCAAACATAGCAAATGCAGCTTTTCCACTCTAAATAGCACTTTGGCTGCACTGTGCTTGCTGGAATTCAGTGTTACCCCCCAGTACCTTTCACCTTTTTACCTTTGCTGGTCAGGGCTCTGCCCTGACTGGGGCTGGGAGAGCCCTCAAGGCTTATCTGTCCCGAAAAGGGACTTGAAATCTGGCTTGTGCTTTAGACATCGAGTTTTTCTTCATATCTTCCACATATCTCAAGGTTGTCTTCCTCATTTCTACCATTAACATTAAATCTAGTGCTATAGAAAATTGTATAGTTACAATTGGAGCTCCTTCTCCAAGTCTTACAGTATAAAGTATTTCATAATTGTGTCTGTAACCTCTTGAGAGGTGGCTGATTTTCCATTTTTATTAGTGGGTCTGAATTTTTTGAGCAGTAAAGGAACTTTGCTTTTTGGTGCAATATTTAAGCTCTTTTAAACTAATGTCTCTCAGCTGACTTTGGAAAACACAATATTTGTTCCACTATTTGTGTTTGTGCAGTTTCTTCTGCTGACCGTGTCTTGCTGAATCCTTTCTTAGATGTGAGCAAATTTCATTGCTAATACTGGCCAGCAGCACTGGACTACCTGCCCTGTGTTGTGGGTGCTTAAAAAATAGAAGGCATTTCTGTAGTTTACTTTCATAAAATAGGAGATTTCAGATTTCCCTTTGTATCAAAAGCTGTCCTAGGATATATCCTCACCATACTTAATAGATGAAAATAAGTCCTTTTCACAGGAAGTTACAATCACATCATCTGAACAGGCCAAAATATGATCATGTCTAATTATATGATCTTATCCAGTTTGACTGCTGCACTTATTATATTAATAAGAATAAATTGGGGCTTGGAAACTGGCTGCACATGTAAGCCAGGCTTGTGACCTTTACCAGGACTGCTCTCTTAATTGAGAAAGCTGGAGTAGGAAGAACTCGGTCCCTGGTGCACAAACCCTGCCCTTCCTCACATCACCAGCATCGTGCAAGCAGGTGAGGGGTGCAGGACACTGAGGGAGCAGCAGTGAGACTGGAGGTGTTGTGGAGGGATGGACACATCACAATTTCCAGCAGTTCTTGGATCCAAGTAAAAAAGAATATTTTAACAATCAGAAAAGAGGCAGACGTGAAGCTTCTTTCTATTTTTTTGATAATTTGCCAGAGATAGAGGTTTTGTAGCAGCAGGAAATGGACTGATCTTGGGTTTGGTTTAATTGAGACATTTGCAGAAGGAGCTGTGAGGGATGGGCACCCCACCCCAGAGCGGGGCAGCGCGGCCGGGATGCGAGCGGAGCCGGGCACTTCCCGGTGCTGCGTTGCCCCGGCAACCGCCCTGAGCCATCATTTCTCTGGCTGCTGACCCATGAATTGAATGTGAGGCTTATGCAAATATATTCATCTCATTTCTCCCTTTGGTTGTATTTGCTAGCAGCAGACTGGCATGAAAGGCCATCAGGCAGTCCCGACCCGGCTGACAGGTGTAGCAGGGGCTCGGCAGCGCCCGCCGCCGCGGCGGGAATGGAGCCGTAATTAGAGCAAGGAACAGAATGAACGTCAGATGAATTACCAGGCAGCAGATCATATTTGTCAGGAAGGATTGCATACATAAAAATTAAGTGACAGTACATGCCGAGGTAATGAAAGAAAAATGAAAGATTTGCCTGTACACAGCTCGTGAGATGCCGGCGAGCGCCGTGCTCTGAGCGCCCGCGGGAGCCGGGAGCGGTGCCGGGGCAGCCGGAGACCGTGGGGCAGAGAAGGGCCTGGCCCTGGAACAGCTCCACAGGCACACCTGCCAGAGGGGCAGCAGGGACACCTCCAGCCTCTCACAGCACTGGGACAGGCAGCTGGAACCAGCTGGGGCTGCGGGAGTGCACAAGGTACCACCTCAACTGCCACTGCCCCTTCTCCCTGGAGAGAAGACAGGAGATGCTTTTCCATAGGGAAGAGCTCTTCTTGTACAAGCCTTACCAGCAAATTCATGTTTTAAAGGTACTGGGTGTAGCTGAGGTGAATTTTACTGCTTGTCACAACATGGTGGTTCACCTTGCTTCCCTAATTTTAGACTTCGGCAAATTTAACATTAAGCTGGTAGATCTTGTTTTAACAGGAGCTGTAATAAATACAGAGAATTTCCATTGATATTACAATGGATAATTTTTTTGAGAACTGGTGTAATGTCCATTTTTAGCCAAATAATAAACTTGGCATTATCCAGAGCTGACTGGCTTTACATTTTGAAGAAACAAAGAATAACAACCAACCAAACCCCAAAAGAAACCAATTTTACACAGAGTAGTCTTGTTTTGGAGCAGATGATTTATTATTTATTCTTGGACAAGAATATACTTGGAGCAGATTTTCCTTTTGGGAGATTCACGTAAGTCAAATCTTCCCAGTTTAGAAGATGCCAATAGCCCTGGATTGGAGTACATGGGGTGTTACACGTTCCTTCTGGTTCCTGCTTGGATGTGAGGGTGAACAGGGAGGAACTGAAGAGCTCTTCAATAAATGGACCATTTGTCTGCCTTTTTCTTTTCTTTTCCTTGCCAAGTCAGTTTGCCATCTGAAACAAAATCCCAGGGCTTGGAGGGGCTTGGTAAGAACAAAATGGACACAAGAAATCCACTGAAAATGTCACCAGCCAATATTGTGTGTGTTTGGAGTTCTTGGTTTGCCTCTAGTACAGCATTTGTGGAAGAAAAGCGATGCAGAATTGCTGCAGGTAGATTGTACTATTTACATGTAAAACTCCAGCCAGCCAAACAAAAAAACCCGACCCAAAGACAGAACTGTAAGGAATTTGGTAGGGTTGTGTGATTCAATAATAATCATGGGAAAATAAAAAAAAAGAGCTTAGGGCAACAGGTCTTGTAACAACCAACAGCTGCAATATTATGCACAAAATATTTATTGTTTTTCTCCAAGAGTAAGTAGATTTCATCTGCTTTTTTGTTTTTGCTTCCCCCACAAAAATTAGTGGGCGCACCTCACACTGAGGTTTGAAGGAATTTGAAATCTGAGTGTGTTTGACCACAGTTTTACTTCAGCTAGCTCCCAAATTATCCTGGGAGAAAACCTGAGCTGCCTTGTTGGAAATACACCCCAAAGAATGCAACAATTTAGAACGGGATACTTGAGAACTCGACTCCTTTTAAATAATGCTGGATGTTTTCCTTTGTAACCTACAAATGTGGATGGAGAGGGTGAGCCAGGTGGGAGATCCAGACTCTCATTTTCCAGCAGAATTGCTTACCTGCTGTGTTTGCCAGCCCAGGTAGCACTAAAACTTCCTCAGCTGTATGTTCATGGAACATGCACTAGTGCTGCTCATGCTAAAGCTAAGTTCTGGAAAAACTTCATTGCTATTTGAAAAACAGGGCAGTTTTTTATTTTGCATGTAGGCATTTAAAAAGCCTCAATGTACACAGCCTGTAAAAATATCTGGAAATATTCTGCACTGATTTCAGTCTAGTGCAGACTGTAAAGGTGTAGGAGAGCCTCTGCTGTGCAGAGCTTGTCTGGGTTTCATCAAAGTGAATGAGACTCTTAGAGAGCCTCCTCAAAGTGTGAATCAGATTTGGTTGTGCCCATGAGCAGCTAGGGATGAGTTTCTCAGGAAGCATCACTCACGGCTGAGCCATGTTTGCACATGTGAGAGGAATGGAATTTGAATTTCATCTCTGAAATAACTTTGCCACCTTTGCCTTTGTGTTTTCCTGGTGAAATAAGAGACTCTGCTTCTAACCTTAACTGGGAATAATTAGCATTTCCCTACCTTGGATGTTGCAGCTGTGGCAGGGCTGTTGTAACTGCCCATGGGCAGTGCTGAGAGAGCAGGAATTCTCTGGCACGACAGAAGCAGCTGATGTTCAAGTGAAGGGCTTCAACTTCCAGGAACAGAGCAAGAAGTTCCTTCCTTAACCATGATTTCCCCTGTTTTTTATAACTTCAAATGCATTACTCTACTGCCTGGTGAGTAATGTTGAATCTGAGCAATATTTTGTATTTTCAGCAGGGCATGCTGAATAAAGTTTCTGATGAATAGTCTCCGATTAGACTGTTCTTGTCAAATTGACTAATGGGATGCAATGGTGAGCCCTGACTGATTGCACTGAAAGCCTTGTGCAGTGTTCTAGAAGATGCTCATTACAGGAGATTCCCACGTAATGTTGGACAGGCCATAAAGAGAATTGGCCTTGTCAGTCTTTTATCATGACAGTTATTTAAAAATTAATGCATCAGTTTTGAAACGCAGAGACCTGCTTGTTTGCACATTTGCTGACAAGCCTACAGTAATGATAGGTAAATGTGCAAGGTGGGCTCCACAGAGTCAGCCCAGGCGTGGAGCACTCCCAGAGCCATTAATGGGCTGGAGCAGCCCAGTGTGGGGTGGGTGACACTGAGCCGTGTCACAGCCCTGCCCCTGTCACAGCCCTGCCACAGCCCTGCCCCTGCCACAGCCCTGTCACAGTCCTGCCCCTGCCACAGCCCTGCCCCTGCCCCAGCCGTGTCCCAGCCCTGCCCTGGCCGTGTCCCCGCTGCCCCGGCAGGCGGATGAGGCTGAGCCGAAGCTGCGGCGGGGCTGTGGAGCCGCTGCAGGGCAGCAGGGCCTGGCTCTGGAGCCCAGGGGCTGCTCTTGCCCCCGAGGTGCCCACACAGTGACCTGGAGGGAGGCAGTGCCAGGCAGGGGAGGGCAGAGCTGGGGCTGCTGCTCCTGCCAGCCCTGGGCTCCTCAGCTCCCAGAGCTCCTGGCATGGCCGGCAGAGCTGCAGCGAGGAGGAGTTGCAGGGGGGAAGTGTCTTACACTGCTGCTCAGTGGGGACTTCCAGAAGTGTCTTCCACGACTTCCTGGAATGAATCACTGTTTCTTCTGCAGCTGCATATTTTTAAGCAGGAAAATGAATCAGTGCTATCCCAGCCAAGTCAGTTCTTGTACAAAATCCTGGCAGAAGTGTGGGAATTATTTGGAGAGCTGTACTGCCCATCATGTGAATGTTGCATGCACATGGGACAGAGCCATGGAAAGCCTCTGAATGAGTCCTGTCTGCTCCTGGCATCCCGGGAAGTTACTCTGTCTAGTCCAGTAAAAATCTTTAACTATTAGCAGGGCTCTGGTCTCCTGCCTACACTGGGGCCTCTCATGGGCAATTAAACCCAGGCAGGTCTGGGGGTGTGCCTGTCTGACCTGTTCCTCCTAAGCATGGAAACAAAGTAATCTCCCTGTTTTATTTGCCTGTGTTGTAGTTTTTATATGCAAAAATGTAACTTTACTTTTAAAAGGATGTACACTTTTAAAGTACACTTCACATTTAAAGGGATGTGATTTCTAAAGGGAATGACCTGAAAGCAGGAGCTGAGTTCCTCACGCAGGGCAGCTGATTGCTGAGCATCTTGAGGGTCCAGATAAATGACCTTCTCTATGTTGGGCCACCTGTGCAGCTGCCAGGCCCTGGGTTTTGCTTCTCAAGGTTGTTGCTTTGTGCCCCAGAACTCATTTATTTCTCACAGTGTGCAGATCCTGCCATAGGAATGCTGGGGAAGGTTGGTGGCTGTTCTTCCACCTCCAGTACCATCCTTCAGCTTATTAGTCCTGCAGCTGTCTTCAGGCAGCATTTCAAATGGAGAAACTGTAAACTGAATGTTACAGGCAAATTAAACATTTGCCATCTTGTGAGGAAAGGTCTTTAATTAGGAGAAGGATAAACTGGAATGCCAAAAGGAAAGAAAACAAAATTGACAGGGGACGGACAAGCAGGAGAAGCAGGAGAAAAGAGCATATACAGTCCTTGGATGTTTTAATAAATGATGTATCTGAGGATTATTTGATGTAGTTGAGACTGCCAGGATGTCTTGTATTTTCAGTACCACAACTGAAACTTACTTAGGATTTAAAAAAGAACCTTTTTGAGGTAAGGAATTTATTAATAATTTCCTGTAACTTCTGTCCAAAATACTGAGCAAATTTCTTTTGATAAAATACAGACTTGTGGAAGTACATAGAAATCTCCCAACTTCTGACATAACTGCAAGTTGGAGCAGGGTTTTAAAGTTTGGAATGATTATCTTGGTTTTTTCAGACAGGTTTTGCATTCCTGGCTGGTGCTGGGCTTAGTGTGTCCCTGCAGTGCCTGGTGACCTGTCAGAGGTCCCCCTGGGACCTGCCTCACTCTGGGACACTCTGCCCTGTCAGGTGAACACTCAGTGATGTGCTGGCCCCCAAGTCCTGCTTTGGTGTCACAGTCATGACACCAAGGGGACAATCCCTTCCAGTGGCTCTGTCCATCCAAGATGCTCTGAAGGTTCTTGGGAGCATGGAAGGGAAACACAACGTTTCCCAACTGTCAGAAATACAGAAGAGATTTTCAGCCATGTTCACCATTCTCTGCTCTGTGTGTGATGGTATGTTGGGTTCTAATCAGCTCTTTGTGCTACACCTGACCCTTCAGTGAAGTCTCTCTCTGTGTGACTCAGGTTGCACAGTCACTTGTAAGACATTAACCCCTGGTTTGTTTGTTTTTGCAGTGGGAACTCCCTACTATATGTCCCCAGAGCGAATACATGAGAACGGCTATAACTTTAAGTCTGATATCTGGTCTTTGGGCTGTTTATTGTATGAGGCAAGTATCTTCTCACTTTTTTCCCCTGAGTTTTCCATAACCACCCAGTTCAGGACAGGAACTGAGTAGCTCAGACTGCCTGTAGTCAACTTGCTGAGCATTCTTAGCAAAAGCTGGCTGGGTTTGTGTCATGCACCTTCTGAGCACTTCTGGGCAAGTGTCCCCCAGCACCTGACTGCATTTGTTTTGAAAATAGCAAATTCATTTGAATGCAAGTTTCTTAGATGGAATTCTGACCACTTGCAGTATTTTAATTTTGGGAACTTCCAATAAAGAAAAACAGATTTTATGTAATGTGAATCTGTGTCTCAAACTACTGTATTATGGCTGGAAGTCTTTCTAATTGGGCATTGCCTTACAGCTTGAGGTACAGACTCAGAGCAGACACATTTGGATGAATTGCCCAGCGTGCAATTGGCACTGCAATTTCTTAAAAGCTATTACATGTATTTTGAAAATAAGTGTCATGATTTTGTAACTGTGCTTTTGGTTCTGCGATTTCATTTTTAGCAGGGATCAAAAGGTATCAAACAGTGTCGTATTCCTTTATAATCCAATCTAAATCTTTTTTTAGATGGATGCTTTTTCCAATTTGAGTGACAGTACATGCCAGCACTTAGAAAGCTTTTATCCCCACCCAGAGAATTAAAAATCCCTGGGATATTTAGTCAAGAATATTGCTCACATCCTCTTTGGTTAACAAGTTATGGGAACTGATGGCATTTTGCTTCTCAACACAACTTCTGGTAATCACATGAAATTAGAGAATAAACAGAAGTATAATTTCACATCAGATGTGAAGGCTACTAAAGCTGAGCATGCACTTCAGCTGGTTGATTGAGCAAACATTGTAGGACACGATGTGATAAAAGTAAATGTTCCCATAACATCTGTAAGGCTCTGAGCTGAGGCCCTGCCCTGGGTGTTGGCCTGGCCAGATCTGTTGGGAGCAGTCAGGGTGGCCCCAGCTGGGCTCCACTGCCCGGGTGCTGCTGCAGTGCTGGGTGCTCTGAGTCACTCCAGGCTGAGCTCCCAGAGATGGGATTCCAGATTTATGCAGAGAGAAATATTTAGCGTTGTGCTAAGATATGTTTTTGTTGCAGGCAATATGGTCCCCTTATGGCATAGGAGTCTTGGTACTCCTTGTATTTCAAGAAGCTGAATTAATTGCACACTAAACATAATTCTCTGGTAGGAGTAGCAGTACTAAAGTAACATCTGAAAGATTTGGCATGTGAAGTGGTTTTAAATTTCCTTCCTACGTAGGTAAGCCTTAACTTAGGGAACAGGAGCTGTGAGATATTGCAGATTCCAGGGAGGACTGGACAGGTACCAATTCTATGTTCAGTAGTTAAACAACTACTTGACTTCTTAAACTTTCTAGAATTTTGAAAATTAAGCATCAGATCTGCGTGTCTTTGAAGGAACTGTTTTATCTGCTCTAATGTTTTGTAAGGAGAAGGTTTTTCCATTTGGCTTAGAAGTAAGGATGCTTGTTTGGGTATGAGTCACTTCTGATATTTCTCCAGATAGATTGTGTAGATAAGCTGCAGAGAGATTTAATGTACAAATTGCCTTCAGAGACACGTGTGTCCACTGGAATCCACTTAGGGAACATTGAGGGCTTTGGGACATGATGCTACATAGCACCACTTAACTTTGACATTGATAATCATACAATGATTTTTATTAAATCTTATCAATATAGTAGTAACTGTCTTCATCCCTCACTTCCTGTAGATATCTGTCAGCAAGATAACTTGGAGGGGATAAAAATAAGTTGTTAATTCCCAGAATGTAGCTACAAGCAATGACTTCAGCAGTTCTGGCAAGACGATCAATTTAAGCACTAACAGGGATTCCCGTCTCTGGATGTTTGAACCAGTCATGCTGCGTGGTGGGCGTTTTCCATGGAGATCTGCCTGGCCTGGGGTAATTGCTCTAATCAAAATGTCAGGAGCAAACCCCAACGTAGCATCACAAACTACAGTTAGTGAGATATCTGAGTGCCTGTGGTCATGGCCCTGCAGCCCTGACTGCCGCAGTCACAACTGGGTGCTCTCTCTTTCCACTTTAATTCCCTGCATTTTCCAGTTTGAACCCCACAGAGTTTCCTTTCCATTCCTTCCCTTCTGCACACAAGCACTTAACTAAACCTGGAATGAAAAGTTAATGGGAATTGGAAAACCCCTCTCAATCTCCCTGGCATTATTGATGTGTGTATTGAGATCTTGGAGACCCTGTTTAACCCTTGCTTGCCTTCTGTGTTTTCCCTACTGCCCCCATTAGTGCTCTCCTTGGAACAGTCCATGCTGGGTTCTCCAGTTTGTTTTAACTGATTAAGAGCAGTTTGCTATTACTCCTGCTTGGGGAGTAGAGTCTCTAATTGGACTCTGTAATTTTTTTCCTACTACTGTGATGACAGTAATGAGGTAACAGTGACACTTCACCTTTTGCCTTCAAAAATCTTCCAAACATTCTTGCCCAGTGCTGGGGTTCTTTGGGATCCTGTCAGGAGACTTCACCCTCAAGTCTGTGGGTTTGTGAGGAGTAACTCAATGTTACTTCTGATAGTAGTGGTGAGGAAGAAACATAGTAACTTGAAATGCTTTAAAGGATAGGTGTATGTTTTAAACCAAGGGTGGTTTAACTTGGATGTGTGTTAGTGGTGGTGAGGTTTTGGAGAGACCCCCTGCAGTGCCCCTTCCTGCCATGCCTCTGGGAATTCAGCCCTAACAAAACTGCTTCTCTGTCACCAAATCACTCATAATCCATCAGTCTTGGTTCCTCACTGCGGGGTAACAGACTGGAGGATTTGGTATTGGCTCTCTTCAGTTCTGCTGGGAGCTCGCTGTGTGTCAGACAGAGGCAGAGTTCTCCAGACACCTCCACTGCACAGGTAACGAGCAACAGACCATTAATTATCAAATAACCCCCTGAATGTGTAGTGAGAAGCATCAACTTCAGCTGGCCCTGGGATGAAACTGAAAGAGGAAAAGGACCAGACTGATGAAGAATAATTTCAGTAGTTTTGTTCTCAAATCTGCCTGGGATACTCTTTTCTAAATAGCAGATTTGTGGCAGGAGATACATTTGTTTTGAAGTTGTTTTGGGATTTTTTAAAAGATGAAGCACATTGCTCATGCTTACAAGATTCTTCATATTCTAAGCAGCTAAATGTCCAATGATAGAGAGAGTTGATTGTATCTGAGAGGGTTTCAGAGATGTCTTAGAGCCAGTTGAGTTCTTGCTGATGGGCTGGTGGTCTGAGCATCCCATTTCTTGGGTTTTTTTCCTTGGGAAGCGTGGCAGAGCCTGGCACCAGCCCTACAGGGGCTGCAGAGCTGTTTGGGGTCTCAGAGCAAGCCTGGGCTGTGGGGCAGCAGCATCCCTTGCTCTGCTCACTGGCAGAGAACAGAATTGGCTCTTGGAAACTGGCAGCATCGAGGGCTCTCAAATCCTTTGTATTTCTGAAACATTTTCTGGTTTTCTCTCTCCAGATGGCAGCTCTGCAAAGCCCCTTCTATGGAGATAAAATGAACCTGTTTTCTCTTTGCCAAAAAATAGAGCAATGTGACTACCCACCTCTTCCAGCTGAGCATTATTCTGAAAAGGTAAGTTGGGAGTGTTGTTGCAGGGGAACGGGGAGGTGCAGTGAAGTTTCTCCAGGCACGGGAAAGGAAACCCAGGAGAACCCCCCACATCTAGGGAAGAACAGGGGGGCCCTGGATGCCTGGCTTAGCATGTTACTCCTGTGGTGTCTGAATATTTACAAGCTGAATCAAGACAAAAAGGATTTCTTAATGTGTGGAATATTGTGAAACTGGAAGTCTATGATGCTGGTAGAAACCAGCAGTGAGCTGTGGCAAAGCCCTCTCCTTGTTTCCCATAAAACATTTCACGAAAGAGCACTGATGTTTGTTTATGATGTCTTCAGTGTATGACAAAGTAGGGAAGGATTCATTTTAAGAAAAAAAGAGAAGCCATTTAGTGTAATGCAGTAAGCACCTCTACAGCAGCTGCACAGGGGCTTTTTAAGTCCGGGTTTGTGTGTCTGAACACGAGGGATGGGGAGCAGCATCTGAACCAGTGCATAAACCCCAAGTCCCAGTTCCTGCTTGCCCAGCTGCAGACAGGTGTGTTGGGTTTCCTCTAGGCCTCTTGAGATGAGCTTGACTTTTTTCTGCCTCACCTAGACAAAGCAGCTGCTTTTCCTTAACCTCCTCATTCCTTACAGTTGCCTTCTATTTGAAAGGAAATGGCTAATGGAATTCTAAATGTTCACTATATCCTATGGGGTTTTGCTTTTGTTTCACTCTACCTCAGCATCCTGAGGAGGAGGCAGGATGCCGGGAAATACCGAGCGCAGCCGGTCTGGCCTCCACCCTGGGAGAGACCCTGCACCACACTTCACTTTTTGCTTCATTTTTTCTTGCCAAGTAACTCATGCAAAACGATGCTTTTAGAACTAGTCTGTAAAAGTGAATTTCAAAATTTTTTTGCCCCAAGCTCTGTAGCAGCACACGGCTCTGCGTGTCCCTTTGCCATGCTGCTGCATCTTGCATTTCAGGATATGCCTGTTGGCAGCAGGAATTAGTGTAAGTTGACAGATGTGTTTCCTGTCTTTACAATTACTGTCTGTTTGCTTCCCTCTGGCAGTGCTGAGGAGTGTGTGTAGTGCAGTGATACAGTCGAGGTGAGAAGGATTGGTTTGAGCTCAAAGGCGCTGGGTCCCAGAGAACTGCAGATGGTTCATGCACTATTAACGGGATGCTGGCAGAAGCTGTGCCTGTGGCTGCAGCTCCACAGCTGCTGCTGGTGCTCACTGGAATAACACAAACAGGGAATTAGAACAGAGCTCAGCACCAGAATCCAGTGTGGTTCCTTGGAACAAGAAAGAGGAAGAAGGCCGTGTTTGGGGCAGAGCCCCTGCTTGAGTTTCCTTTCAGGATGTTCATCTCCTCTGTGGCCTTTTGTGCCTTGCCAAGTCCAGATCCCCCTGTGAGCAACTGCATGCTGCTGGAAGTAGGAGGAGGAGCTGGGATCCAGCCAGGGTTGGTTTTCTATATTGGGAACAGATTTGCTGGTAACTGGAGATGCTGGCTGGCAGTGCTGATCCAGGCTCAGCCCACTGGTTCCTGTAGGTGCTGCTGAAGGTCTGTGAGGACAGAACTGCCCGGGCTGTGTCAGTGCTGCCTGCACAGGGGAGCACAGCTACTGTTTGGACAAATGGGACTGACAGGCCCTGGGCAGAGCTCTGGAAGCATATTCAGTTGTTTGTGGGAGTTCTGTGGTCAGGGCTGATACATGTTCAGTCTTTGGGGTCTCAGGGCTATGAAGGCAGCAATGTCCCTGCCCTGTGCTGGTCACAGTCACCATGGGGCAGGGCCAGGCAGCAGCTCTGGCTTGGGAGCAAAAGCTGGAAGCCTTGGGTATGTTTGTTAATGCAGCTGAAGCCATGTGCCTGATAGCTCTATGGTCATGCTTTTAATTACCAGTAAAATAATTGGCACTGTGGCTACTGGGAAGATGTGAGAAGATCAGAGGCTCAAGGCTGTTTTTCCTGGTGCCTCAGGGGTACGAGCAGCTTTCAGTGTCTGTATAATTAAAAGCTACAATCTTTCATGTACACAATAAAGAGGGCTGGGAGGTGGGGAGACTTTAGCCCTTCTACATTTTATTTATTAAACATCATCAATGACCAGCTTCTCTTCCTCATACAGGTTTTTAGGAAGCACCAGGAGCTCAGAGCTGTGTCCAGTAGCTTAAGATACACAAGTGCTGGTCAGGGTTGTTACACTGAAAGGCTTGAGTGCGTTTAGTGCTGGGTGCTGGGGTTGGTATGGGAGGGACAGCACAGCTGCTGTTCCTGAGAGCTCTGCTCAGGCTCCCCCTTCCCTCAGCTGGATCCTCCTCCAGAATGTAAAATATTCTGGGTTTGGGGGAGATTTAAATCTTTACAGAAAGTTTGGTGGAAAAGGTTCTTTGTGGCTCTTTTGGAGGTGAGACACAGACATGAATGAGGCAAACACATGCCTGGATTCTGCCCAGAAGAGGTTCCCCTCTCCTGGCACGGCCTCCAGAGCTCGGGCAGACATTCGCGGAGCCCTTTCCAAGGAGAGAACAGCACATTCCCTCACATGTGCCTGTTTTGCTGTCTTGCAGCTGCGGGAGCTGGTCAGCATGTGCATCTACCCCGACCCAGATCAGAGGCCTGACATCGGTTACGTGCACCAAATAGCCAAACAAATGCACGTGTGGACCTCGAGCACATGAGGCCGCGGCCAGGCAGCCAGCACAGCTCAGTCTTACTTGAATTCTTTTTCTCAGCTGAAAGCAACTGGTGCCAGGTCACACAGGTGGGAGGTGGAGCACTCACAGCAGAGGCTCCAGCATTTGCAGGTTATTTGACAAGGACTCTTACAGGTGGTCGTGCTTTAACGTGAAGATTCTGTGAGGTATTGCAAGTGATTCTTTCTATTTTTTATTTTTAAGGCCAATAATGTTACAGATGTAGATCATTTAAGGGTCCTTTCTTAAAACTGTCGTGTGTAATCTAGGATAGCAGCTATTACTGAGGGCTCAGAGTTTGCCAGACCTTCTATCTTAACTGTAATGTGAAATATTGAAATAATTCCTTCAGTGAAATCACTTTATACTAATGTAAGGATTACCATAGATTTTGTGTAATTTGTATAACTGCTACTTTGCCTCCTCTGCAAATGGTTAATAGCAAATTCAGTTTTTACTTGGTATATTTTAAAGCAACCATTTATGTTTTTATTAATTTCTGCCTCTTCAGACTTAGGAACTGGGAATGGTTGGGGGGTGGGAAACCCTTTTGTTTTATGATTTCTTTTTTTTTTAAATTGAAAACTTAAAGAGTATTTTTGCTGATGCATTTCTCTGTCAGAGATAAGTTAAACATGAGCCTGGGGAAAAGAAGATAAACATGCCAAGCAAACCCCAGCCAGCCTTGCTCCTGCAGAGAATTACTCCTTTCCCTCATTTTTCCCTTCTGGAATGATTCTTCACCTCCAGGTTCTTGTTTAAAACCAGTGTTTATCAAAGCCAACTCAGTTTTAGTGCAGAGACTTTTACATGTTCAATAGTACATCGGGTACTATCGGTGGAACTTCAGCAGTGTTTTAAACACTTGGAAAATTTTTAAAAAATAAATGAAATGCTTTGTGTATGGAATTCTGCATAGGATCAGCCCCTTCTCTCAAACTGTGAAAGCTCATTACAGAATGTGAATGTTTATAAAATGTCAGCCTGATCTGAAGGAGTCATTGTCTTTAACTGCATGAAAATTGTCAACCAGCTAAATTCATTCATTGAATCAATGATTTGTTTCCTTACTGTCAATGGAAATACTCACTGCTTTAGGAACAGCCGTGGATTCACGTTCCAGTGTCTCCATTCCATGTGCCTGTCCGGAGGAGCAGGGCTGCCCTTGGTGCTCCAGAGGAAATCCTTCAGCCTGCGCTGCTCCCGTGCCACTCCCATGTGGGACAGGGGCTTGTGCCAATGTACAGATTTGTGTGTGACAGTTCAAATGCAGCCTGTGCCTCTTTTTGTGTTCTTAAAGAAAGCTTACAATCCTTGACTTTTTTTGAACTAAGATTAGGATTAGAAGGTAATATACATATATATGCTTTTAGTGGATTTTTTTAACCTACTTTTCTCTACTTTAAGGAAAACTGCAGTGCCATCTTCAACTACTTCCTGTAAAATTTGGGAATATTTGTATAGGGTACCAAGAAAAGCCATTAATTGCTGTGAATATGGTTGGTCTCATTAATGCAAGGTGCCATTTTACTGAGGTTTCTCAGCAGAAAGTTGAGGCTGATGCTCTCAGGAGAGATGTGGGAAATTCAAATCATCAGGAAAATGTCCTAGAGGCACCAAATTGTTCCCACCATTTCCATGCCAACCAGCCTGGTTATTTATACCAGCTTCTTTAGCACTTCCCAGGGTTCAGTCTGAACCTCTCTGGTTCCACTGCAGCTTTCCTTGGAGCCATGGCTTCCAGGGAAGGTCAGCTCAAATATGAGTATCTGGAGAAGTTTGGTCACTTTCTTGCTACATAAAATTTTGTAGTGCTTATAAAAAAATGTATTTCAAAAGATAATTTTTTGCAATTGTGCATTTTTAGATAAATAAAATTATTTCCAAAATAAATACCTTTGTTTAAAAAACAAAAAAGTCCAGTATTAAAGGTCCAAGTGGAGGTGAATAACAAGACAATCAGACTTGAAATTATACTGGATCTGCCTTGTATCTACAGCAAATAGAGAAGCAGTAACCTCAGTATCTCCTGATGGCCAGTGATACCCTGCAGTGAGGTAGCAATGTCTGTTGGAGGGGGCAAGGGCAGCAATTCATAACCACCAAGGCTCACTGTTTTCTTACATTCTATTAAATTAAAACTTATTGAATTATTCTGCAGAGCAGTTTTACTCTCACTGTTTTGTTCCTGGAGTGAGGTAACAAAGCAGCTCCTTTCTGCCCCCAGTGCCAGGTTATGCCTGGAGGGGAGCACAGCTCTCACCCCCTCCCTCAGCCCCCTTGGGGTCAGTCCCAGAGCCCTCCAGGGCTGCACGAGCCTCACCTGATCTAAAGAAAGAAGGGAGAAGCAGCAGCAACAGCACCAGGTACAGACACACTGAGGAGATTGGGCAGAGCCTCTTTATTCTGCAGCAGCTGCTGTTTGAGCACCCCCAGGGCTCAGGATGTGTCCATGGTTTGCACAGTCTCATCCAACACCTCAAGCTCTAGGTGTACCACATTCTCTGTGAGAACTGCAGTTGTTCCTTTTTCACACTTGTACCTACCAAACCTAGTAAAGAAATGGGGGAAAATTAATCTGGAAGAGGGTATAGAGGAAAACTTGTATTTAAAATTATAGAACTGACAAGTAAAGAAACTATGCGTACTGCTAAGTCTATACTGACTGCAAGAACTGACAGAGTTTCACATAAACCAGCACCTTCAGGAAACATTTACAAAAACACTGCCATGTAACTGGAAAGGTTTTCAAATCACTGCACTCACAGAAGTGGTGGGGGACACTTATGCTAAACAACCAAAGAACAAGCAATTTGCTATGTTCGCATGTCTAAAATAATTCTACCAACGTATTAGCCGCTGTTCAGCTGCTGCTGCAGCCGCTCCTTTGCACTTGGTCACTTTGAACTTGGTGTTACTGAAAACAGGCCTTGCCAGGCAGAGCCCTGAGCTTCAGGACCACTCACCTGTCCCCCTTCTTGTTGGCCACATCGTATGGACGGAGGAAATCCAGCTTGTTCTTGCTGATGACGCAGATATCGATGTTGCTGCCGGAGCCCAGGTCGTTGAAGATGCCGGCTGCGATGGCGTCTCGCACAAGCTGCTTGGCCTCCTCCTCCTGGGAAGGGTAAAAAGCTGTCACTGCTCCAGTGCTGGCATTGCCCAGGACACTGTGGGTCCCTGTGCCAATGGAGGCTGAGCTTGGGACAATAAATGATGTACCAAACCCTCCAAACACCAAAATGCTGTGATTGGTTACTTTTGTACCACTTCAGTGAGACAAAAGAGCTTTTGCTACAGTAATAGATGTAACTAAGACACAGTTACTAGGAACTGGAGTGCAACAGTGCCCATCTTACACAACAGCATTCAGGAGTATCTTTTACACAGAAACATTTGAAATTCATCACAAGATCCATTGGATTGTTACACCAGATCTATAAGATCACATTCTCCCCTCGCCAGTAGCACACGACTGGTGCTGCTGTGGAGGGAACAGGAGCACTGGTGGCACTAGCAGCCTCTCCCGCTCATTCCAGCAGCACTGGCTCCCTCTGCAGCTCCCGGCAGGGCTGGGGCTATTCCAAACGAGCTGATGATAAAAATAGCCATGCTCAGTACAAACCAGAGAATGTAAGACCCCTTTCTCTTGAAGGTGTGTTACTTGAAAACACTGACTAGAGCTGCCTGCCTTTCCAGTACAGAAATACTAACAATGGAACATATCCAGGGACACAGAGGTGTGGATTCATTTTGTCCCTAGCCTGTGTGCAGCAGTGGCTGCTCAGCTCACCCAGTAGATCCTGCCAGAATACTGAGGCGACCAGGCTCACTCTTCTTTGCTTTGCTGCTATTTCACACCTTGGAATAATCTTCTGCCACCAGACACCAGAAACAAGAGATGGAGTCACTGCTGAATTTGATAAACGCAGCTTTTTCTAGCATGGCTCATTTTCACAGCCTGTCTTTGCCAGGGCCCTGCCCCGTGACTGCAGCGGTGCCAGAAGCAGCAGCTCCCGGCTGCAGCTGCTCCAGCCCCGAGCGCGGCTCAAGAGGAGCCCAAAATTAGCTCGGGTCCCCCCCGCCTGCCCTGGGCCTGCCCTGCACTCCCTGGTGCCCCTCTCAACAGTGGCAATGACAGTATGCCTGTGCCAGCACCCACAGGAGCAGGGCACAGCCTCCACCCAACTACAGACAGAGCAGCAATTCTTACTTCACTCCCAGTTTTACAACTATTACTCTTTCTTTAAAAGAAAATAAAAATGGAATTACACTTTCTACCAAGCTGACTAGAACAATACAGCCATTCTGCAAAAATAATTCCAGTAGCTTTCCTTCAGTGTTTTGGGCACTAAAATCCTGATAAGTAATTCCTCACTTAACTGACAGAAGCCTGTCAATGATTTATTGCAGACTAAGGTTATTTTAGTACTATAGTGAAAGTAAATAAACTAAAGAAGTATGTGTAGATCTGTTTTAAGAACTAAGTGGTAGCAAAAGCAGAGTAATTTTAAGCTATGAGTGTTAGGATAAGAAAAACAACTTAGGAAAACTACAGCAGATTGGTGGAGTTTGTTCCAGTCTTTTAATTTCACTCTTCTAAGTCAACACTGTAAACCTCTGACTCTAATTTAAATCTGATTTGCTTTCAAAAAGGTACTCTATCACCCTACTGTTACCAAAATAGTTAAAAAAATACCCAGTAAAGTGCAGCTGTTAGAGCTGAGCTGTAACTGCACTGAGGCAGCCACTGCTGTAACCTCAGCTCCTGCACTGACACAGTGCAGCTCAGACTGTGACCATGGAATAAATGTTATTAGAAAACCCTGCCTCAGTGCTGCTTTCTGCTCCACTTTTTACAATTTAAAAAGCTGAACAGAATAGCCACAAGAAAAACCCAAAGTATTCCTTACAGATACCCTGCATGGAGTTCAGCAAGGACTGCTATTTACAGTCACAAAACACGGGGTTAGCAGGAAAGTGCTGACACAGGCTCAAGTACAGGGCCCTCAATGAGTCACTGTAATAATTAATCTTAAAAAACCTTAAAAGTTCAGAGCATATAAAAGGAGCACTTCGTGCTTTATGGTTGCAAAGACCAAGCTAACTGGGAATATCCTCCTGTGGGGCCCCCACTGCTCCTTAAATGAGATTACAGCCGAGTGATGAACTGTACAGCGAGGCAGCGGTGCCAGGCAGCGCTTTATGGAGTGATCTGTCTGTCCCCAGCAGCGGGCCCCAATGTGTCCCTGGGCTCCAATGTGCAGCTCCACTTCCCTGACAAACGGGCAGCGCGTGGCACGGCCGGAACGGCCAGCACAGCACAGCTGGGGGACAGCCCCGGCCATTACAGTGACCGCCAGCACGCCCAAAGGGTGCCTGAGGAATAGGCAGTAAAGGCTAAAATAAATAACTCTGCGTGGAAGGCTAATCTGAAACACTGTTTGATAAATTATTTATAACACAGACAATTGTCTGCATTTAATATTGGTGCTACTGGTAGCATCTTTAAAAGATGATTTATGTGTTGTAATGCCATTAAGCTTTATATGGGCCCACTGCTGGCTATAAAGTCTGCTGAGATTTAGAGAATGAGTTTTAAACTGTCACTGCAACATCACAGTAGATAGAGCCTGTATTAAATCTTTACTTTAAACCTGTTATCTGGAGAGTTGCAGTTTGCAGACACTCAGAGCTGATGGATTACCTCGCACAGCTGCTCTGCCACGAGTCCCAAACAGCACCAAGGAGCAACTTTTACACATTATTCTTGTATATGACTTGGGTCAACTTTCTCTTCTCACTTAAGCAATTTTCAAATTCCAAGTGCAACTAAAGGAAAAAAAGAGACTTTCCTACAGGAGGTGAGGCTACTTCTACATCATCTTCTATACTGTCTTCACTAATAACCTGTAATCAAGTTTATCATTATGCTCCAGCAACAAAGGGAGCAGCTGGAACGGGCTTTGTTAACATTATTTCTTCACATTTTCTAACTTCACAAGCAAGTTAAATAGATGTCTTTTAAAGTTTTTAAAACTTTAGAAATTACTGATTTTTTTTTCTCTTACCGAAATAAAATTAATCCCTTCTGCAGGTTGCTGTTAGAGATGCAATACACATTCTCCAAAGCAATTCTTAGAAAGATTTGAAATGCAATGTGCAATCAGTATAATATGAACATAAGCGAGCATTTTTGTAGGAATAAACAAATACAAATACATATCATAACACTCCTTTACAATGAGATTTGTTCAAATGCTATCATATAAAAAGTTGATACTACTTAAAGTGAGAATCCCAAGATTTATGTGAGAAGAAAAAAAAACCAGAAGCTTTGGGAAGGACAATGACAATAAAAAAAAATCCCTAAAGGAGTGTTGGGAATTTGGGGGTAGAAAGCAGTACCTGATGAAGGACATAAGCACCTACAGGAGCATTATGAGAGTTTGGAAGAGAATCAGCAGCACACAGGGACTGAGGGGCCGGGGTGGAGATCAGTCTGTAACTGAAGAGATGCTCAAGTCTGCTCTAAGTCCAAAGAGAACAGACCTGAGAAGCAAAGGACTTTGTATTTCTTGTAAGGGAAGGCTGGAAGGCTCCAGCAGCAAGAACAGATGTGGCAGTCAGGAAAGGGGCTGGCATGTGTCATTTAAACCACTCAGGTTTAACAAGTCTGTTTAACAAGTCTCCCCCTAAAAAAGAGCATTGCCAGTGCTGCCTCAGAATAAGGAATGACACAACTTGTCTTTTTTTTTTTTAATTAGACCAATGCCTTTTATGTTCAGGTTCATTGTGAGTGAAGTGACAGTAAATGTTTATTTTTCTAACCATTTTCTGCTAAGAACTTTCCAAATAAACTGCTCAGTAGTCCCTAATTATTATTCTCAGAGATAACAGGTTTTTTCCCATTCTGAGGAAGCTGCCTGTGAGCACACAGGCTCATCCCCACCCCCTCTCTGATATCATACACCACCAGTATAATAAACCACGTTAATATTTCATACCAGGGTGAAATATGCTGGAGTATCAATTCAACATCTGCTGTCTTTAGGGTACTGGCGTCCCGCAGAGACACTTTCAATTTGTAATTGAGTTCTATACTGAATTAATCAGCAGTTTATCTTTTTTAGTAAAATAATGTCTTCCCCACTAACCTGGATTTACATTAACAATTTATGCCAAATTACCTGCCAAGACAAGAAACTTATATGATTCGGAACTACTATTCAATAACAGTAGTTGCTGTATGTCATTCCCTACAAGGGGATCAGTACAATCTATATTTCCAATGGCTCAGAACTAAATTACAAGCTCTTCTCACAACTATGGGATTTCTTTTAATACTATTCCCATTCTCTGAACTAAGAATGATTACAAAAACTCGTTCAATCCATCACTTAGTAAAGTTCATGGGTTTTTAGGGACCTGATTATCAAAATGGGAACTGGCTTAACAGCACCAGAGTTGTAAATCCTGCCAGGCTGCAGCTCCTCCTCTGGCCCTGCTGTGCTGCTCTACAGTAACACACCGACCCTTAGCCACCCAGATATGCAAACACTGCAAAAGACTATGGTTGAAGTTACTTTATGTTACTGCATATAAAAAGATTAATATCAAGCAATAACACATCTGGTTTCAAATAAAGTAAACCCTGCTCATCTGACTATTACTTTACCTCTGACAAAAGGATGGAAGGGAATGAAGGTCAACATTTTATTTGGAAAAGAAGCCTTGGGCCCTCTGGTAATATATCCTTCCTAATACACCAAAATGCTCCATAAAGCCCAGGCTAGCTCCCACCTCCTCCTCCTCCCCATTCCCTCACAGCAATTGCCCTCGGCCCCGCCAGCCCTCGCTGCGGGAGCAGCGCTCGGGCTTTGTGCCATGTGAAATATTTTCCAGTACATTTTGCCTGTGTTCTGCAGTTATGGGAGATATACAAACTGGAACAATTTAAACTGGAACACCTGCTCCTGAGAAATGCATCAAAAATAATTACCTGTCCTCCCCCTACCCTGTGCAGTGAAATGATCTCTTAACACAGAGCCCTGCTTCTGGCCAGCTTGTCTGCACTATTATGGACAAAGTTTAAGTGTTACTTTCATAAAGGTGAAGAAATTGTCACTCTTTGTCATGCAGCAAGGCTCAATTTACACAAAGGTAGCATTTATTTCCCTTGATATAGTCTGCAATCAGCAAACTGGAAGTCTGCACTGCTGGGTGTCTCTGGGAACTTAGACTGGTGCTGCCAGCAGCGACTTCAGCACACAAACTCGGCTTTCCTTCATCCAGAAAGCACCCCACAAATCACCCCTCTTGCAATCCCAGCCATGCCAGAGCATACCTAGCTGGCATATTCCAAATCAGCCCAGACTTCCTGTTTAACACTAGTTCCCCAAAGGAAATCAATCCAGGGCACAGTTCTGTGAAAGATGATGAAAACAGTACAAACTGTCCAACGTGTCAGGCAGAAACCAGGCTGCCAGAGGATAATTGTGATCTAACCTGAGAATAAGAAACAGGTATGATAAGCCTTTATTTTCTAGCTGACTGTATGCACTAACACCTGATATTTACCCATGGAAATCCATGTCTCCAGGAGACACGAACACAGCTATGTCAGGAAAGCTGAAAACTGCAGTGCCACAAGCTCTGGCAGCAAGGAGTGAAGATATGCCACTAACAGCCTCAGTTCCTGTCACTGGATAATGAAACACACAGATACACAGGGCACAGAAACACAGAATCCTGATTTTTGCTCACCAAGTCAGATTTCGCCCCCCCTCATTTACTTAATTCCATGTTTGACACCAACAGGCGTTCAAGTATCTCAGGCAGCCTCTCCAGCCTAACTCACATAGTCTGGCTTGATCTCCATTGTCTGCTGCCAGAGTGGAGCCCACAAACCTCCCAGCAAGTGGTCACCGTCCCGCAGAGTCATTAAAGCTGCGGTGTCAGCTGGCGGGATCAGCCGCGGCTGCCACACCTGAGCCCGAGCTGATCACCATCGCTAATGAACACCGGGCTCATCTGCAGCCTGTCACTGCTCCCCAGCCCCTGGCACACAGACACCACCACAACACTGCCCAGACAACTATTGTTGGAGATTAGAGACTTTTGACAGATTCCAAAAATAGCTCAGTATTGTTGTCAGTAGTTTGTAATAAACAGAAATAATTCTACCATATTGAGGGACAGTAGGAAATGTGAGCACAGGGACATTTGAAGGATCTGTGTGTCAGCTGCTTAAAAATGGAAGAAAGTGACATGTTTTCATAATATTTGGTAGTGTGCCTGATATATTTTTTTTACTGAAATAAGCGGTGCACAGTGAAAGCTGCATTCAGGCTACTTTGCATTCTGCAAACATCCCGGAGCACATGGAGCATCCCTAGGAAAGCACTCTCTGTGCCTCAGCTACTTCACTCAGGGATTAGGGGCTACTCAGAAGCACCTCAAGAACCACTTCTCCCAAACCTGCCCGCCAAACTGCTCCTCAGATTGCTGCCAGCTCATGTAGGTCCCACCCAAACAGGAGAGCAGTCAGCAAAGCACACCAGGGGCCACCCCCTGTGGCAGGACCAGCCGCAGGTTTTGGGACAGCACAGCTGCTGCAGCACCGAGAGGGCCTGTGCTCCATGTGGAACACACTCAGAACAGTCTTCTCTTCTTATTCATCATCTCTTACCCTCCAGGGTATTTTTGTTTTCGTTCAGTACCACTTGATTTCCTGCCACACTTAAGAAAAGGTACAATAAATGATTGTAAATATAACCTCACACATTTGTTGTGATCTATCCTAGAAATAATTGTTAAGTATCTGCCAGACTATCTCCTTTCTTCTAGCTCTTCTTCTCCTGAACTCACTACTCCAAGATTTACTTTCTTTTCCTTGCAAAAGTTCTGTTTTCTGTAGCTTCTGATTCCCTTCCTTTTGCATGCCCTTTTTATTAAACCTGGATGTTTTGATGAAATACAGAGAAGAAATGAAGTTACAAGAAGCCCTTCCTTGCTGAAACAAGAAGTCTACAACATAGCAGCACTGTGCATCAGGTAATTCTACAGACAAAATGCTTCTACTTTTCAAAGACCAGAAGAAAATATATCCCCCTCCCCATCTCCTGAGGAATTCAACCACCACAGGATAGATAAACCCAGAATTCCAGCATTTAACACTGTAGACATTTTTTTCCCAGCTCACAATGCTTTCCATATCCACTGACTCAGAGTATTTCTTTGCTATTGTTTAACACCAGAAGGCACAAACGCATTTACAAAATGACTGTAAGGTTTAAAAACCAGTGGCGACTCTATTGGAAGAAAAAGTAGCTGCAATGAAAGATCTAAGCTCCATTAGATGTGCTGTTCTTCCATTTATGTTTTTTAAAGTAGATCTATAGCTGCCCACATGACAGATTAATATTGTTCCACAGTAGTTAGGTGCTTGGCATTACATTTTTGAAGCATTTGAGGCCTTCAGGGCTGAAAGTGTTCCCATCCTCGGCGATCTATAATGGTTCCTCTAGAGGCCAGCACTCCTTCCCAACAAACCCTGCCTCCATAAATCAGGCTGCACAAGTGGCACTCGGGGACATCACCATCCATCTCCACAGCTCCTCTGAAGGATGCTGGGTAAAGATCATCTCCCAGCACTGCAGCCAGGGAAAGGACCATCACAGTTGGCACTGATAAAGCATGTGCTACTTAAATCTGAAGACACACTAAGTCTATGGAAAAAAACACATCCTGCTGGTGTTAGCATGCCTCAGGCACTGGGAGAAGCTTCAGCAACTCATCTTCAAAAGGCAGAGAGCCAGGGCTCTAGAAACCTGCAAAAATTGGCTAAGCCTGCAGTCTTTTTTTATTTTATTATTTTTTTATTTTTTTTAGTTGAGCATCTTCAAAGTCTACGATTCTAACTGTAGGGCACAGCAGCTGCCACTGCAGATTTGATCCTCTCAGCTTTTGGCAGCTCTCAACTTGAAATTTCTAGCAAAAGAATTTTTCAAGTTGCTATTATTGCCTGTCATGGATTTATAAATATTGTGCACTATCTGCTGTGGCATGGCTCTCCTGGGACACCAGTGCATGCCAAAAGCACAACAGAATGAAAAACAGTTCCTATTCTTCAAATAAATGCTAATTTTTTTTAACTGTGCTCACACGATGCATTTGGTGATCAGCTTCAATAGTACAGAATATATATCAGAGGCAAAAAAGCTGATTGTCTTTTCCAGTAGTATTCAGCTGCTACTTTCATTAAGCTTGTTTAATTACATTCCAGATGCTAATTTGCAAGTTGATACCAGAGGGTGCAGGACAGTTTGCCTTTGAATCATTTTTCTGTGATGTGATGGTCTTGAAGCACACCACTACCCTCCAGTAGCCCTAGCAAGCTATTCTGACAATTAGTGCAAAAGAAAGGAACATTGATTTTGACAGGAAAATAATAATTTTCTACGTATTTTATTAAATTAATCTCCAGCAATTTTATCTTCATTGCCATTTCACAGAAAGGTTTATGTAAAATATATACAGCATACTTCAGATTTAATTTGGATTCATTTCAATAGAAATATCTGTTATTTTATTAACTTAGTGGAAAAACCCCCACATTTGACTTAGAATGCAAATACAAACTCACAGCCATAACAGAATATGAGGAAGTGTTTAAGAGTACTATTGGGCTGTATCACATGAAACTTTGCTGGTTTGGTTAATACAATTACTGAAATGTTATTAAATAACAGATTATCCCAGAAAGCCAAAGGAAGGGTTAAGGTGCATGCAAGTCTCAAAAGATCTTAATATCTATTTCAACAAATTGGTAGGCTGCATTTCTACATGCTTGTTATAAGTGACTATCTGCTGCCACTTATGGTTGTGCGTGAAGAGAGTTTAATGAGGATGACCTTTCTAAATAGGAAAATTTAGAGATTTACCAGTTTTTGGTGCCTTTTTGGTTGCTCTTACACAAGAAATGACTTAAAATCCAAGCTTGAAAGCTAGCTGAGAATAAATGAAAGTTTTACTTCCACAGCACGACTCTTTGCCATTTTTATCTTGGAAAGAGGACTATTGTGCTGTAGCTGTAGCTTCCAGGGATTTGCAGTCCGTGTTTTCAGTGCAATGGCACATGTGCCAAGTGCACAGTCACACAGGAGGCTGGAAAAGGAGACTCTCATTCTTACAGCAGCACGAGGGGAGAGGGAAAAACAGAGTCTTTCTCTGTCTCTCGAGTGGCTCTATCAGCCATCTGCTGTGAGGATCCTTCCCAGAGACACTTGGGATCCTATTAAACATATTTCAATATTTCTGATAACAATTGTAAATATGCTAGAGTCCAAAAGTCCAGTGTCTTCAGATGCTGCCCAAATCACAGAACCCTGATCCCACTGCATGTCCCTAACTTTGCACACCTACAACTCTTGCTTAGGTACTGACAGGAGAGGGGCCAGGCATAATTGGAAAACTGCTTATTACTAATGCTGAAGCAATTAACTAATGACAAATTTCTCAAAGCAAGGTGTGGGGGTTGAATGGTTTTTTAAAAATCTGCTGGAATTGTACACTGTGACTTGTCAGGAGATGCACCAAGGTACAACAGATCATCTCACATTTTAAACTTCATTTACCAGCTTTACAGAGGGGAACTGTGGATTTATGGGACCATCACCTAAAAACACGGTGCACTTGGGGAGGGGGGGGAATGACCCACAGCAGCTGCACTAAGAAAATGAGGAGCATCTGAAGAGCTCTGCTGATAGTAAACAAACTTTTTCCTTTTCTACATTCAGTGATACTGAAGAGCTCCAAGCTTTGTTTTATCTGCCTTTTAAGCTGAAATTATTGCAACTGTTAGTGTTACAAGTCATTTTTAATGGGTTCCATTTTCAATCTTGTGTTCAATTCTCATGTTTTCTTTACTGTGGAATTACTAACCAATTGGAATGAGAAGGAGAATTCACAGCAAGTCTGAAGAGATTAATGTGGTTTAAGAGGACTTGACATTCCTGAGGCATTCTATGAAATACAGTTACAGAAAATCCTGTAGTTGTTTTATAGATAATTTCATCTAGATTCTCAGGATTTAGATTAGCAGTATGCTATAAGCAAATGTAATAAATACTATAGAAAATACAAAAATAATGCACTGCATTCATTTGTAACTGAACAGCTTACTCTGATCTTACCATGACACTCCAGCTTTTAGCCTTCCTGAATGACTCTTTGTAACAACCATCAAGTATTTTCCATTTTTTTATCAGTATCATCAGCAAAACACAAGCTTATGAGTCTTCTGATAATCAGCTTTTAAGTAGATTTAAAAGTGCAAACACTAATTCTGAACATAATCAATCAGAATTGTTTTATGTACTACCTGAACAGTTTTTGTTGCATTCCCTTTTCAAGACTGAGAGAAGGAAAGACTGACCAAAAACCCAACAATATTGACTGCAAGGACTGGCAAATTCCTGAAGTCAGCTATAACCTGTAAGCTGTATGTTTTTAAAGCCATCATTCAAATCACCCATTTTCCCCACATATAAATACAGCTTCTTGCAAATTTGTTTCTTTTACCCATGAATTTTTACAGCTTTGCAGTAAGGTGACATTAGTATGTTTTAAGTGCAGCAAAACTAGAGGAGATTTACCTTTTTTAGAGTTTCAAACCTCCTAAACTCTTATGATCATGAAGATTGCTAAGGGAAGAAACACTGTCTTACCTCCATGTCGGGTTTGTATTTATCTTCAAACACTGCCATGGCTGCAAGCGATCCAGAACCTGTGGTGACAACACCAGGACATCCCTTTAGCCAGTGGATTTAGGTATGGCAATTTTTTTAGAGAAAAATACAGTACATCTCATCAGCACAAACCAAACTGAAGCCCACCTTAGCCTCCCCTGCACTGTTCAGTGTCTAAACAAACTCAGAAGCTGATTTAATGCTGGGGTACAGCTGGGGCACAGACTCGCACAGGCCCATCCTGACAGCCTTTCCTCTTACCATTTTGAACATGAGATACAAAAACCAAGTGAGAAACAGAGAGTTGAGGGAATGCCACAGTTAGCAGTCTGTGCTCCTCCATCTCTCCTGCCTCATTTCCATGCCTGCCCCTCTGAAAGGGGTGCTGGAAAGAGAAGATGGCTCCAACCCAGGGGATGAGCAGTGGGAACAGGACAGGAGGCTGCTGCCACCAGCAGATTTCCCCTGGAGTTAAACAGTTAACTGTGCTCCTCCTTTCTGCCATTATTTTTACAACACCGAACCATAACAGCTGAACAAAGTGCCATGAGTTTGACATTCCTCTCCAGAAAGGACAAAGTGCAGCGATGGAACAAGAGCCATCTCTGCCCAAAGCACTTTGGCTGCAGGGTTACAAACGTGCTTTTCATGAATTAACACAAAAAGCAGGATGGTACCATTTGAAACTGTAAACTTGCTTTGTTCAGAAAGAGTGAAGCCTTCAGGAAGATTTTTCTGTCTGTCGGTGGCCCTACCCATACTTCAGAGAGCACTACTTTTGGGGAGTGAATAAAGTTACCTGCAATTTTTTACTCCAATTAGAAGATTTTTTGGCATTTATTACTTTTTAACTTGTTTTGCATAGTGCTATCTGTTTAGCTGGGTCACAGAGAAAGCCATATTTCCTATTTAAAATGATTTGTGTATATCGCTTGACCACCTCAATGGTTTAGTGAAAGCAAAAGGCAGCGATTAAACAGTTTCAAATGAGGTGTCCTGCTGATTTTATCAAGTCTGCTGAATGTATAATGAAAAAGGAGAAGCTGACAGTGACACTGTTGAGAAAATACAGACTACCTTAGCTGAACCATTTAAGGAGGTCCAATTATAGATCAAATTTAAAGGGTTGAAACAGCAGATTTACAGACACAAATCAATGAACATGGTAATCCTGATGAATATGACAGATATTCCTGTTACAGAATATTGCTGTGGTTGAGGATCATTACCTTTACAGTACCAAATACATCACATCTAAAAGCAGTAGGACACTCTAAGTGTGTACTTGTATTACAGGCAATGACTATTCATTTACACCTTGGAGCAATACACAACTCCATTTTTTAAACGCTGAAACAGAGAATAAAGAAGATTTTTAAGCAACTAATAACAAAACTGAACTGCTGATGCAAACAGCTGATATCACAGAACTAACCACAAATAAAAGGAATTCTACTGACCCTTCAAACAAGGTCAAAATAAAGTGTGTGCCAAAACAAATAAAGGAACCTGAACAATAAAATAATTTTTCAGGAATGACACAGGAATATTTCTAAAGAGAGGAGGGAAAAAAATCTGGGCTATGGTCTCAAACCAAGCCCAAATTCTTACTATATCCAAATGAGCTGAGTGGGAATCCTCAAAGCTGGAAAACAACCCTATTCTTGGGGAAAGGCTGCCAAAAATCAGAGGACAAAGACTAGAAAATGTGCAAGAAAGTACAAAACGTAATATCTGACCAAATTTACTATTTGCTGTTTACCATTANGCGGTCGCGCGCCGCCGCACCGCCCGGCCCGGCCCCGCTAATTTCGAGTGTTAATTACGGCCTCGCTACACCAGTATCCGCCCCGGCTCCGAGAACCAGCACCAAAACACACACCTCCAACAGCCTGAGCAGGGGCTTCAGCCAAAGACACCAGCCAGAAACAGAAAATATTAATGAGAATCTATAAATGGGTATTTTCCCACCACACAAGCAGCATGCACAGACACAGGCCGACTGATTTGCTAATCTGATATACTCTGTTTTCAGATCAGTTTTCTGATATATTTATTTGAACTCTCCCTTGCACTTCCATGGTTCTTCTAAACATAAGCTTCTGCTTAAAATAATCCTAGTCTCCCAAACAAAACACAAGTCCCCCAAGTGGTGNTGATCTTAATTTCTTAAAACTTCTATTGACAAAAAAAAATTATCCCTGACACAACTGCATACATGGCTCAGCCTGAATTCCTCCAAGTCCTTTTAAAAAGAAGTTCCCAAAAGAACCTATGGGCAGGAAATCAGTAATTTAAAGAAAAAAAAAAAAAANGCTAATCAGGTTTCTGGGGAATTTTTTTTTTTTCCTTTCAGCAAGACTTTGGGAATCCCCCAATTCTTGTGCTTTAAGGTGTGGAACACACACAGCAACGCTCCCAGTATCAGTTTTCTGGCAGCTAAGCTTTATCCCAGCCCACGTTTGTGAGGAAACAGAACAGCGCACCTGCCTGATAAATACAGGTACAACTCTATCTTTGTAGCCCTAGGCCCACAAAGCCCCTGGAAAACAATGTGATTTATCTAAAACCACTTGCAGGAGTGCAGGGAGCAGCGNACGGGGGGAATCTTATGTTACCGTACATTAAATCCTTTATACATAAAGCACTACACTTAATTATTTATCTCACAGTGTTACCAAGACACAAATAAATGCCAAATCTACTATCAACCCTAAATAAATAAATCCAGACAGTCCTATAATGTAAATTTTCAAAGAGTTATTTAAAGCTTTAACTTAATTAAACCTACATTTAGACATTTACATCTGAAAACCAAGATCCTAAGGAGGTTGTAGCAGAACAGGAAGAACTGGAAGAGCTGAATAGACTCACTTCTTTTTTTCTCTAGTGCTTATAAATCCTAAACAAGTTTGCAGTTAAAATTTGCCTTAGCAAAAGCCTCCCAGCACAGTTAAGCACTCTCTAAAAGAACAGATTTTCCTGATCTTAAATAGCACAATGGAAATTTCTTCACTGTTCCCATCACTGTTCCCAGCACCAGATGTAAGCCCCGTGTTTCAGAAACACCAGTCAATGCACACACATCTGAGTGTCTCCATCAAAACAAAGCATGTTTGACAACAGCAACAGGAACTGTTGTGGAAAACCCTCCTGGCATGCAGGCATGCCCTGGAGCAGAGCTGAGCAGAGCCCACCTGCACTGCAGGGACCGGCCTGGACACGCAGCCACGGACAGACGCTCCTGTGGCGAGAACTTCACTGTCCCACTGCACCCACCTCCCTCTCCTTGTCAAACCCCACTCCAAACAACCCCCCAATGTTCCAGCCACTCCAGCTGCCTCGTGAAAGCTGCATTGTGACAGCAGAACGAGCAATAAAACTGGGAACTTAAGTAAACACTGCAAGTACAGTTTTCTTAGTGCAGTTCCTATAAAAACACAGAAAACTTGGATATTAAGGGTCTATGGAGAACTTGTTTGTGTGTGGGGAAACAGCTGCTCTCTTGTCCGTGCACTCAGTGCCCACCAATAATTCATTTTTAACAAGCATGCTTTGCCTTTATGCAGAAACAAGCTTCACAATTCCCAAAGTCCAGAGAAGGATAAAATCCAAACACGGCAAAACACCATCCATTAACTCGGGATGGGCTCCCCACCTCATACACACAATAACTGATTCAAGTCACCACCAGTTCAGGTTCAGCAGCAGTTCAGCCTCAAATCCATTAAAACTCCAGGAAAGCCATGTGATAGCATGTCATTAAACAGTATTGTTACCTGAGCTCAAAGTAACACCAAACCAGGTTTTTATCTTAGGTAAGATTTCAAAATAAGCTCTGCAGAAATAAGAAATTTTCTTTGTTGGATTTATTCTTTCCACATGTTTAAAGTTCATGCCTCTTCTTTATGTGAGCAATAAGAATAAATGAAACAAAGGATAATTAGCAAAATCATAATTTTTTTGTATTATGCAGCATTCAGGAAAAAGCCCCTTCAGATCTTTAAAACCCACTAATTCCTAAAAATGCTTACACTTAACATCAAGTAAAAAAATGCCATCTCAATTCCAAAGAATTTACTTTGCACATATTTTCAGTAAGCTACACTTTAGAACCAGAGTCAGGAAGCATTAATCTAATATCTACACACATAAAAACATTGACTGCAAACGAATTCTACAGAACTACAGAAGCTCAACTGCTCAGAGGCAAATGCTTTTCAGCCTCCTTATTAGCATGAACCAGGTAAGTTATGAAATGATAAGAGAATTTACTGCTCTCTTTAAGTAACACTGGTCATTTATTGAATTTCCCCAACCAAATTGTTAAATTTTCTGCATGCAGCTGTAATAAACTGACTTTAAAAATACCATCTGGTCTTTACCTGAGCAGTTGTACCACTTCAGTATTGATTTAAAATGAAAGATTATTATTGACACATAGCAAAAAAGGGCAGCTCAGAATAATTTTCGCTGTGCATTACAACTGGGGGAGCTTTTCTAAAGCAGATGCACTGGATCTTTTCAGCAGAACCTTCACTGAAGACAAGTTCTCATTGCCAAGTGCAGTCCATCTCCTCACCCAAGGACCCATTTCTGCCACACCAGAGGATGTGCAGAGCTTTGAAAGCAACATTTAGCACTTCCTCATCCATCACTGCCAAGGCTCCCTGACAGGGCATTTATTCACACGCACTCATTGTTATTCAATTTGCTGCTCATCCCAGGTAAGAATTCCATGATCTCGGCAGCCCCTCGGACTGGGATCATTTTTCAGCATGGCTCCTGGCTGGGGGCTGGCTCCCAGCAGTGGGAGTTCTTGCTCTGCAGCACGACACTGCCACTGCATGAAGAGCTGATTTATGAATATGAAGCACCACTGGCACCAGGGGAGCAGCTCCAGCCACAAGAGACTCCTGAACACTCTGCCTGCTTCCAAAAGCTCAACTACACACTTCAAGTGCTTTAATTTTATGCATGCATTTCATTATAGGCCTTGGCCAGAAGCTTTCCTAGACAAGCCAAGCAAACAGACAATCTTGCACCGTTTGCTGAAATCCAATTTTGTCCTTTGTCAGCATAAACAGTTTAATTTGATGTTCTCACTCCTGAATAAGCACTGTGTACCTTATAAATCTCTCTTGCAAGGGAGGACACTACTCTGTCCATCCAGACACACCAGAACACCAAAATAAAACTTAACTTCTCAACCACCTTTCCTGTTTATTTCCTATTTAATACTGAATTTCCAGAAGTTAACTGGCCAAACCTACCCTGATTTAATAAACCATCTTTATTTGAGGAAAATTTGAGGAAAAAACCATTTGAGGAAAAATACTCCAACAAACAACAGATTAGTCTAAATAAGACTGAAATACAATTTCAACTGCTATTTTCATTTTGACATTTCATAGTTTTTCTGCTGTCTCGATGCTACTTTTCATCTAAATGCATTAGCTAATTTTTTACTAGAACATATCCTGGTCACTGGAGGAAGCGTCGGTGCACCAGGGGTGGGAAGGTGAAGGACCCTGATGCTGAGAAGGGCTTTGTCTGACAGCGTGGCCAAAAGGAACGTGTGGGCACCAGCCACACACACCTGGTACTGCCCACAGCAAACCACAGTTTAAACTATATGGAACTTAATCCTCTGATATTCTGCTTCCCTGTCGTTTGAGCTTAGCCTGCTGCTATGCTATTTTTGTGGAGGGAAAGGGGAGCTGCCAGGATTTCCCAACAGGACGTGTTTTAATGCTTTTAAAGCCGAGGCAGAAAAGCTAGCACATGTGGAGTGCAGAGCACGTGTCGTGGCGCACGGGAACAGCTCCCATGCCCCATTCAGGCCGGTTCCTCGGCCCCACAGCCCCCACAACCCCTGAATGACGTCATGGCCACCGCAATNACCACACAAGCAGCATGCACAGACACAGGCCGACTGATTTGCTAATCTGATATACTCTGTTTTCAGATCAGTTTTCTGATATATTTATTTGAACTCTCCCTTGCACTTCCATGGTTCTTCTAAACATAAGCTTCTGCTTAAAATAATCCTAGTCTCCCAAACAAAACACAAGTCCCCCAAGTGGTGTTTGTATGAACCACGAGTTAGGCCAATCTGCTAATCAGGTTTCTGGGGAATTTTTTTTTTTTCCTTTCAGCAAGACTTTGGGAATCCCCCAATTCTTGTGCTTTAAGGTGTGGAACACACACAGCAACGCTCCCAGTATCAGTTTTCTGGCAGCTAAGCTTTATCCCAGCCCACGTTTGTGAGGAAACAGAACAGCGCACCTGCCTGATAAATACAGGTACAACTCTATCTTTGTAGCCCTAGGCCCACAAAGCCCCTGGAAAACAATGTGATTTATCTAAAACCACTTGCAGGAGTGCAGGGAGCAGCGGGAGCAGCACTCACCCATGGTGACGTAGGGCAGCTTGTCGGTGGATCCGTGGGGGTGGATGCTGTACAGGTGGGGGCCCGTGACATCCACTCCCCCCAGCACCAGCGCCGCACCGATGTAGCCTTGGTACCTGGGAGCAAGGTTTGGCCGTGAGACTGAAGCCCACAGCTCAGCTGTGGCTGTTTAACACAATACAGGCATTTGGGAACTGCTCCACAACCACCCGGCTACAGCTCTGTACTACAGGCTGCTTTTACCAGCTGGCAGTAGTAAAGTAAGAAATGTACTAAAATATGGTTTATTTCAGTGTCCAGTAGACTTTCTGATGCAATGGCTTTATTACAAATCACAGGAAAGTCTCTGTTTCACAAGCTTGCACATTACTCTGCTACTGGTCCATCCTTTTCACCACAAGGATACGCAGCAGTTTTCACAGGTGTGACTATATATTAAACTAATACCCTTCTATTTTTGTTGTGTGATCAGTGCATTAATTCTCTAAAACACCACAGACTCCATTTCTCTTCCATCTCAGCTAAGAAGCCCATGAAGCAAACAGCAATTATGAAATCTTTCCTGAAGTCTGGTTATGAGACAGGATGCTCTTTAAGCATTATTATTTGGGGGTTTTATCAGCACTGTTACTGAACAAGAAACCCACTCAGTTACCTGAACAGCATCTGCTTGAGCATCCGATTGGCCGTGACAACTCGTGGGAGCCGTCCCGTGGACAGGGAGTGCAGCTCCAGGTTGGAGGAGATCAGCTGAGTTGTCATCTCAGTGTCTGCAGCTGTTCCAGCACCGCAGCAGCTGAGCAACGCAATGAGCAAATGAGGAAAAGGAGACAGAAACCTCCATGCTTCATGCACCAAACAGAAATTTTCTCATTGTAAAATTGAGGGAATTAAGTTCTCACACAGGGAGCATGAAACAAGAGAGCCTACTGAAGTGTAAATGGAATACCACGAACCCCCCAAGCCTTGCTAATAAAGCAACATTTTGAAATAGAGCTTAGTATTTGCTGTCAGTAAAGAACACGGCTAAAAACCCCAGTACTGACATCATTACACAATAACGTACACAATAAACAATTCACTACCCAACAAAAAACTGCAATACTTACTAGATATTAGGGGAAATGAAGTGTATTTTCGAACAGTTCTTGTCAGCAACAACCATCCCCTCAGTTGCTCTCGTATCCGCTCCGAGGACGATACCATCCTGCAGGAAGGGAGAATTATTTCCAAAACCGGGACTTCCCCAGGGGCAGCTCGGGATGGGGCCGGGCACAGCGGGGGTGACTCAGCAGCGCGGAGCCCCAGCCGCGGGCCCGGCCCGGCCTCGCCCCCCGCCGGCCTCACCTTGAAGATGACGCCGGCGATGGTGGTGCCGGTCTTGCGCGGCGCGGGCACCCGCAGCCCCTTCTGGACAAGCTCGGCCTCCAGGAGCGAGTTCCTGTAACACAGAGGGGAATGGGGCCGGGCGCAAGGCCGTCCCCGCCGCCGCCTACCCCCGGCCCCGGCCCGCTCCCCCCGGCCCGGCCCGGCCCAGCCCGGCCAGGCCCGCTCCCGGCGCC
>VWYI01044207.1:258811-307050 GCA_013399455.1 Anthoscopus minutus
GGGGCGGGAACCGGGCCGAACCGGGCCGAGCCAACCCGATCCGAGCTGGGCCAAGCCGAGCCGAATCGAGCCAAAGCGGGCCAGTCCGAACCGGACTGAGCTGACCCAAAGTGAGCCGAGCTGAACTGAACCAAAGCAAGCCAGAGACAAAGAGAGACAAACAGAGACACACTGACCCAACCAACCCAAACTGAGCCAAACCAAGCCAAACAGATCCAAACTGACCCAAACAGAGCAAAATCAAGCCAAACCAATCCAAACTGACCCAAACCGAGCCAAACTGAGCCAAACAGATCCAAATAGATCCAAACCGACCAAAACCAAGCCAAACTGATCCAAACTGAGCCAAACCGAGCCAAACTGACACAAACTGAGCCAAACGGACACAAACCAAACTGACCCAAACCGAGCCAAACAGATCCAAACTGACCCAAGCCAAGCCAAACCAAGCCAAACTGACTCAAACTGACCCAAACAGATCCAAACTGAGCCAAACTGTTCCAAACCAAGCCAAACCAAGCCAAACTGAGCCAGTCCAAAACAGACCCCAAAATGACCCAAAACCAACCCAAACCTGGTGTTTGTATGGATGTTTGTCACTAAAATTCATTTTGTGCTTTCTGACTACATCCAGTCTCAACTTTTCCTCCAGTTCCCAACCCATTAAAAGAACACTCAAATGTATCCACAGAGAACAGAACTTCTGGCCACATCTGCAGGAAGGATGTGCTTTAAAGCAAGGCAGACAGTGAGATTTTTCCATAGTTAACACATAGTTCCTTTCTAGATATTACTAGTGTCTGATTGATTATAAAATACAAAGCACCATTTGTTCCAAATATTAAATATTAATTACTTGACACCTTTTCTCTTGCAGGAAAATGAACACAGCATCCCCTGTGTCCAACCAGATCTGCATATCTGCACTGTCTCTCCTAATTATTGAAAAATTACTGTTCTCCATCAGGGTGTTCTTCAGCTGAGCAACAAAAATGGGGTGGGTGGGCAAAGATACTGGGCAATGTCTACTTTTTCCTCCAATGCTCAGAAACACTTGCTAATAGGAGAGAACAAAAACAGCTATGGGGAAGAAATCCAAACCTCTCTCCTGACTGTGCCAGTCTTGCAGAAAAAAGCCACCAGACCACACAAGACCATCCTCAAAGTAAACACACAGAGAAGCTGAGCTCTGCATGCTCTTCTCCCCTTTTTCAGCCCTTGAGTACCTGAAATCCCATGTCCTTGTACAGCAGTAAAGCTGGGAAGCTGTCTGAGAGACACAATATCTGACTGCCAGATGCGCTTTTTTCATTCTAACACAGTTGTTTTTCTCTTCACTTGATAAAGTTAAAATAAACAGTCTCTGGGGTGAATACCAGGCATCAAAATTGGATTGGCATATAAACTGTGGAGCAGTTGGTGGTGGGGAGTCTAGGGAAAAGGAAACAGCAGGTTTTAGCTAGAGGGGACAACAGCTTTATTTCCCTTTTGGTCCTTGACAACTAAGCAGATGTCCTACAATTATTGTTTTACCTTCTAGAAATATAGTGCCTTTCCCCATCCTCCCAGGTACACACAGGACTGGCCCTACTGCAGATGTGCAGGTACATCTCCTCGCTGGTTCAAAGCCTTCTTGCTGCACCACTAGCTCCATCTATTGATGGGCGATGGCTGGCTGAGAGTCAAACAAATCCTTGTTTCTCCTTCAGCTTTCTGGGATACCTGTTTCCAGTCCCATTAATGTAGATACAACTGATGGTCTAAAGAAAAAGATCTTTGCTCATCTGATACGGACTTTTTCACACCTGTTATATTGTAACTTTGCATCTGGGTTGATGTCTGCTGTAGACACAGGTGTCTTGTTGGTGTCCTTGAGAACCTTTTGGTGCAGGTGTCCCTAAACCCTAAACTGGCAGCAGTGATGGTATCCCTGGGCAGTCCCTCTGTCACTGGGCACCCGCTGTGCAGGGCTGGAGGATGGCACTCTTCTGAAGAGCCTGGCAAGTCCAAAAGTATGCAGGAAAAATAAACACTGGGGAAGAGAGTTCCCGCTTCAATTAATTTTTAAGGATTTGGTCCCATCTATAATGAAGTGCTTGTTGTATATCTGGGAACACCTAGGGCTGCACACCTCAGAGCTCACCTTACCTTGTTATGATGAACTGCACTCAAGCCTGAAAAACTCAAACTTTTCCCTTTTTTTTTTTTTTAAAGCAGTCCTGAAATCTGTTTCTAGCCTTAACAAAGCTGCAATCCAGGTTTATCATCCTACAAGACATCTGACAGGGAAATTAAATAGCACTCCAGACATATTTTTAAAAACTTCCTTAGGATAGGAAGAATGTTTAGTGTTTGCTCAGCAGGTGGGTATTGGAGCTGAGGGCTGTCTTCTCTGTGTGTGTGTAATATATAGATTCCCAGGTATTTTGGTGTCTGCTCTGACACCTGCCTGCTTTCCCAGTTTTGTGTTCAGTGCTTTCTCAAAGTGTGAATGACAAATGACATCTGAAATTCCTGGGCCTTTTGAAGAGACATTGGGTAACTTGGAATGTTTAACAAAATCTTCAGTATTGTTTTCCTCCACAAAGGTTGCACCTGCTCTTGCAGTATGAGAGGCAAACATGCTGTTTCAGGGTAACTAGAGGAAATCAGCAGGTAATTTTTTGCTCTCTAGAATAAAGGAGTTAGAAAAAGTCAGGTCTTACCAGGTGAGGCCTCTGCACCATGCACCCAACCCTGCTCAGGGCAGGTTTTCATTAGAGCTGGTCAGAGGGAATGCAAACTAGCCAGGAGCTGGAAGCACTGGTGGTGCTCCTGACCCCTCCTCACGGCTGTCTGGGCCAATTCCAGCATATTCCTGGTTGGTGTGTGTTCCTACCTCCCAAACTAGCCAGCAGCTCCTGTGACGTCCCAGGGCGAGCTCGTGTTAGGAGTGGAGCCAGGCAGGGAGATAATCGCTGCACCGGAGAATAAATGCACCATGTGTCTCTCCTGTTCCAAACCACTCTCATTTCAAACATCTCGCCTCAACAACGATCTGTTAATGAGCTGCAAGCCAAGAATCTGTCAGAAGAATTTAAACACAATTCTGACAAGATGAGAACGAGATGGACTCAAACTTTACCAACCTGAGGCTTAACTAAAGCTAATTGAGTAAGGGTTTGCCTGGGTCAGGACAGGTGAGCTTACTGGGATCTTCTTCATTGTAACTGAAACTTCCAAAAGCAGACTTATTTGACATATTTAAATTCATTAGAGGAAATAGAGTGTTGTCTTGAGTCCAAGAGAGTGCCTTCATTACTTAGAAAACTGAAAGAAAAGGTTGAAGCTGGAGCAGACAAGTGGTGCAGGCAAGGGAGTGATGTAGTGAGATGTGAGGGAATTTCCAAAGAGCTTCCGAAAGAGACTTTTTCTGAATGGGAACAGCTTGTCTGGCAGAGGGCTGTGAGAGCACAGTCTCCCTCCATGGGACAGGATGTCAGCACTAGGGATGTGAGGGGGGGACACTTGAGTTGACTGAACACCAAAACTGGAGACACCCAGGGCTCAGCTGGACACAATGAACTTCCTCTTTCCTCACATCTATGTTCCTGTAAACTGATGTGGAACTGCTTGTGCCAGTTGTTTGCAGACCCTCCTGTCTTGTGACAGATGTGGTTAAACCCAGTAAAGAGATGGTTTCTCCACTGCCAGGCTCCTGCAGAGAAGGCTTGGGCCATCTGCTTAATGGTCTGTTGTGCTTCTGGGCACTGGTGCTGTCACAGTGGCTGGAGCTCTGCTGTTGTACAACAGCCACGTATGGAAAGTTTTATCCTTTAATGTGAAAAATGGGAAAGACAGATGCAACCTGGGTCTAATATTGTTCTTGTATGTTTTTCCTCTCATCTCTCAGGAGCTCTTACTGCTGCCTTTCCTCACTCTGAGCACCAGAGCTCCTCTTGTTGCTTGATACAGCAGCCACAGTCACTGTCCCCCAAACCCGGATCCCCGCCTGAGGGTGTTTTTCAGGACCTGCAGAGGTCTCCCATCTCCCATGATGGCTGTGACCTCAGCCTGTGCATATTGACACCTCACAGAAATGACAGTTTGCAGTTTATCCTAGGTGTGATTCCAGGTTCAGGTAGATGCACAGTGGATGTCTGGTTAAACCAGCAAGCCCCTGTATTAGAAACCTAAGGAAAAAAGGCATCAGAAAGATTTAGTGTTTCAAAGAGGATTGGAACCAAATGCCTTGTCTTGCTGGTAGGAGGATGGGAGATTTAGAAGTAGTTAGTAGCTTGAGAAAAAAAAAAAACACCAAAAAGATGAGTAATACAAGCAGCTCCTCTTTTTTATATTAAGTTTCTGGGCTACACAGATTTGTTATAGATGATGACACTAAATAACCAGCCGTGCCCTGGCTCCCTGAAAGGCTCTGTAATATCAGCAGCTGATGTCCCACAGTGCAGGGACACAATTGGGTCTGTTCCTCCAGACAATACACCTGTCACTGGGAAACAGAAAGCTGGCAATTAGCGGGGAGGCTCTGTGTTGGGCTTTCATCCCAGACAATGAGAAGGGCCTGGAAGAGTGAGATTAAGGCTGGCATGTCCACATGAGATTGCTGAAACAAACCTCACTGAGATTGGGGGCATTTAAGAAGCAAAAACAAGAAAATAAACCCTAGTTAAATCTAACTCTACAAACAAGTTAGAAAGCAAAGTAGCACTGGAACAGGATCCTTTGCATTAAAAATATGTCTGGGATTGTAGAGGAAACTTTCTTCTCAGCTGAGATGTCTTGTAGTTGTCAGGGTATCATAGGAAATTAAACCAAGTGGGGTTCTGCCCTCAGGAGCTGCAGAGTTCTGGCAGTTCTGCATTGCTCAGCCAGGACCAGAACTAAGAAGCAGCCTCCACAGACAAGATTTTTTACTTAACTAATGCAAGCGCCACACCTGGGGATTCCATACCTTCCACTCTGAGTGTTTAAAGGTCTCTCAGAGCAGAGCTTCTCTCCTACAAAGGCCCTGAAAGCAACACAGCTGCAATGCACTGCAGTAGTGTCAGTGACTGCTTGTGGCCTGAATCTGGGAGGGAGCAGCTGTTAGCAAGGAACTCATTTGGCCAGGAAGTCTCTAATATTCTTTTCTCCTGGTGCAGGTGTTCTTCCAACACAGAGGAATCAGGAAAGCTGGAGGAAAATTAGGAGAATCTTTTCCTTATTATCAGCTCCATCTCCCCAGGGATGTAATTTAGGTTTACCACACACCATAAAGCAGTGGGCAGGAGTGTCCAGTGATGACACCCATGCTGTGCTTCGAGCAGGGCTCAGAGCAGAGCCACAGCTCCCACTGCAGAGCCCTGCACATCCCTGTTCACCAGCAGCTGAGGTGTGACTGTTGTGCTGAGGGCAGGTCACCTGCTGCTGACAGGGGCACGGGGGAGTGCGGGCTGCAGGGAGAGCTGTACATTTTCTGTGCGAGGAGGTGGTTGGTACAGCAGGCTCCTGAGACATCCATGGGTCACTCTGTACCCTTGGGGAGGTATTGCTCTGTCTGTGACCTTGTGCCCTCTCCCCTCAGCTTCCTGGTGGACATATCCATCACCTACCAGGCTCTTGATAGGAAGCCTGTAGCATCAGGAAGTTTGGTCAGCCCTGATGTGACAGACTTGAAAGGAGAAGGGGAGAGGAAACGAAGAGAATTAGACAAATAGTGGCATTGCCAAACATGCGGGTGTCTGGCCACAAAATCACATCAGTGCAGACCTCTGGTGTGCAGGGTGAGGAACCTGAAGAAATAGCTTGAGCACGTGGCCCTGCTGAGCTGTGAATGGGAAATGGCACCTGCCATCCCCAGCCCAAACTGTGCTCTTGATGGCTTCTGCATGGCTGGTCAGCGGTTGCTGTGCAGGTACACACCAGTTTTCTAGGTAAGGTGAGCATGGAGTCCAGTGTTTACACTGTGCCTTTGTCCAGAGGGGCTGGGAGAGTTGTCTAGATTTTTCCAGGCACTGTTGCTTCTGATAACTTGATCCACTGCTTCTGATAACTTGATGAAAGTGGTAATGTGTGCGAAGAGCTTGCTTGGAGCGACAGAGATGGGATGTCCTGTGCTGACAGCTCCCTGTGGGAAGCTGTGCCATGGCCACTGCAGTGCAGGGTTAATTGCTTCCTGAATGCTGATGAATCTTCTTTTGGGAGTGCTGGCATGGAGAACCTGCAGCAGCACAAGCCAGCAGCAGCTTGTGAAACATTCAGATGTGTGAAAGGGTAAAATAATTGCGATATGGCTGTTGTGTGACATGCTTTAACAGCCCTGGGGAGGGAGGTAAGTCTGCATCTCTTCTCCTGGTGCTTCTTGAATTGGCCCTTGGGAAACACTGCCTTGGGTCAAAACTGATTCTGATGAAAATTTGGGTGATATTTCTCAATGAGGAGGAATTGGGTTAGAGAGGGTATCAGTTCTGAGCAGTAAAGAGCAGGACAAAAAAAGACTGGAGGAGAATAACATGTACAACTGGGTTATGGGGTTGCTGCTGTGAGGGATAACTCTGCAAGGGACAGGCTTGCACTTGACTGAGTGATCTCTGACATGCTCCATGCTTTGTTCCATTTCTCAGTGCATCTTGCTCAGACACATGGCTTCTACTGCATTTGGCAAATACTTCATTTATAAAGATTAACATGTTGCTCGCCCATGTGCTGGGAAGCTCTTCCAAGGGTTGTGTGAAAGATGTGCCTTGAGGGTAGCAGCTCAGGGTTTACTCACTGCTAGGGAAACGTTCCTTAAAATGCACCTGAGCTGATTTTTTAAATTGACTGAGTGTAAACAGAACTGCAACCTATTCCAAACTAAGCTAACCCAGAGTGACAGCATCACCCAAATGGCACAACACAACTTGCCCTTTGCTCAGCTGCTTGTTAGAGAGATTTACCAGCATTACAAGTGCTTTGGGATTTTGCCATCCAACCATCCCGAGGTCGTGTGTCTGCTTGCCAAGGTCTTCATGTGCTGGATAGACACCTCTTAACTCTAGGAACTCTGTCATTTCCAGTTTATGTTAAAATGTATGAATGGAGGTGATTCCAGAAACTGCAGTTGCCCTAAGGAGACAGCTGACTGGCTTTGTGGGAATTAGTGCTGATACAATGAGGAGCTGCCAGCACTGATGGCAACGAATCTGCTCCATGGCAAGGAGCAAACAGTTGGCAGCGCCCATGTATGCACAAAAATTGTCTGGAGAGCCAGGAGGTCCAAAGGAACCACACTTCCTGGGCTCTGCTCTTTGGGGGCTTTTCAGCATGATTTTAGGTAAAAGCACAATGAGATGCCAACTGCTGGTTTCTACTTGCTGGCTGTGACCTTTCCTTTGAAATGCCAGTGAGGCTTTCTTGCCAGGGTCTCTAGTACCATCCTTGATGCCAGCCAAAGCATCAAGTCTTATTTGAAAGTCCAGTGTATGCTTATGGAAATCAGTTAATGTTTAAATCCAGATAACTGGCGTAGGTGAGGTTGGAAACTTGGGTGCCATTCAGTGATCACAGATTACTTCACCTCTCTGCCTGTGCACAGAGGAAAGTTTATTTGTATATACAGAGAAGAGTGAGGCTGAGGGCTTGATCCCTTTTCTAGTGCTACCAGAAAACTCATTTTGTGCTCTTACAAAAGGTGATATATTCTGTCTAAGACACAGCCACAAAGACCATAGTTTTGCTGTCTGCTGGGAAACTCTAACTCTCATTAAACCTAAATCCAGCCCTAAATTTGAAATAATTTTGCAGTTTCCCTCTGAAGATCTTTGGTGTAAAGTTGGGCTCTGCCTCATACGCTTTGCTCCCTCAATTACTGGGGTCAGCAGCATCCAGTTTTGGCCAAGCCAGGGTGAGCAGCAGAGCCTTTGGCACACTGTGCCTCCTGCCCGGGAATGCCAGGCCATTTCCCAAGCTGCAGCAGTGACTAAGCAGCTCAGAGCAGCTGCCTCCAAGGTCCATTCTTCTGTGGGAGATTTATTGCTGAAAGCAGAGGCGTTGGGATGAGAAATTGCCTTCATTCCCAGGCAAAGACCCTGAAGAACAAAAGCCAGTTGCTGGTGAATCCATGGTGTGATTCAAGCATTTGCTGGGACGGGAGGAGTGGGAACTGTGTGCCTGTTGCTCTAGCAAAAGTGAGTGGGCACCAGCCAAAGGAGCAGCTCTGGCTGGTGAGGTGGGGAGTGCCACAGCCATGGGGGTGACCTGGACCCTCCAGCCTTGGCACTCTCCCCGGGGCAGCTGCAGGCTCCGGTGTGAGGAAACGCCAGAACTCTGAAGCTGCTCAGTGAGGACATTGCACCAGGAACCCCCTGGACATCTCTAGACCTGTCCTTCTTCACCTGCACTCCTGGGCTGTTTTGGGCGCTTGCTGCCGTGAGGATCCCTAGTCAGTCCTTCACACCCTGATTTCTTTGCCATGATCATGTGCCAGACTTTCTGGGAAGGTTTATTGGACGCTTCTGTGGAGCAGTGACTGCCAGGGAAGAAGATCCCGGTGCTGCTGGCGCAGCGGAGCAGGGTGGGCTGTGAGTGCTTTGCTGTCAGGGCAGGGGTGTCGGCGATGGGGTGGGCTGGAGGGGAGTCCCGGGGTGGGGTGAAGACGTGCGTGAAGAAGTGGGGTGCGGGCACAAAGCAGCTCCCCGGGGACTCGGAGTCGCCGTCCCGCTGCCCGGCTTGCCCGGTGCGAGAACGGCAGCACCTTCCGCGGAGCCCAGCGGGGCTGCGAGGGCCGGCGGCGTGCGGAGCGAGGAGGGAAGCGGGACGTGGAGAGCCGTGGGGAGCCGTGCGGAGCCACGGGGAGCTGTGAGGAGCCGTGCCGAGCAGTGCGGAGATATGCTGAGCCGTGCCGAGCCGTGGTCCCGCGGGGCAGACTGGCCGCGGTTCCGCTCCGCGCCGCTCCGGACGCCGCAGCCGCTGCCGCGCTTGTCCCGCCGCGGCCGCGCCGGAGCTCGGCCTTGCCCGGGCTCCCCAGGGTGGCCCCAGACCTGGGGAGCCCTGAACCATCGGGTTCTCCTCACTGCCCTGTTTTATCTGCCCAAACCGCGTTCCGGGGCCCTCCTTGGAGGAGTGAGCACCTGAGGCTACAGGTGCAGGCTGGGAGCGGGAGATTGGCGGTCCCGTGGCTCCCTCTCGCCCACCCAGATATATACTTTCCCCAGGAGGGCCAAGAGCTGTGCTTGATGTTTCCAAAGTCCTGCCGAACTTTGGAAGACTGTGAACACAGAGCCCGGGCCGCAGAGCGGATCTCCTATGTCCCTTAGCAGCAAAGTGCTTAAATGTGCTTTTATAGAGCCCGCGAGAGAGCCCGCTGAGAACAGAGATCACTCACAGCCGGTGATGCCGGTGCCCAGAGCTTTAGGGCTTGTTTGCATTGGCGTTGCCGGTTTCCATCTTGTGTCTTTACGAACCCTCATCTGTGATTTTACTAGGTTTTTTACAGCCGTGCTCTCAGGGTTTCCTCCCGCTGGGGCAGAGGTGGGGAGATGGGGGCTCTCTGCCAAGCCCTGTCGCTGGCAGCTCCCTGGAGTGGCTCCGTGAGGCTGGGCTCTGTGTTTGGGCTCATGGAGGCTGGATTTACTGCTCTGCAGGGTCTGTCCTGGTGCTCTGTTCCTGCAGGTTTTAAAGGCAAGGAGAAAACTGCAGGTGATGCAACACTGTTTAATGATGCCATTTATGGTGGTTTTTTTATTTAGTTAGTGCAGATGAGGAGGCTCTGTGATCTTGCCTGTTTGTTAATATTGCGCATCTCTATGTTTTATGATTAATTATTTTGTATCCTTCAAACAAATGTTCTTCAGGAAGATCTGGGAATTCTTTGGATAAAATACTGTTCAGGACAGGTACTTCAGAGGGAGTCATTTTCTCCTTTTTGCTTTGAGACTTTCTGAGGAAAGCAGCATTGTCAGGGAACTGGCTTTCTGCAGAATGCTTCTGCTTCCATGATGCATCTCCAGTAATATTTTATTTATTTTAGCAAAGGGTGAAATCTTCCCAGCTGGTCAGCATGTTTAGGAAAGACTTGAGACCTGATTCTTGGTTCTTCAGCTTCATGGTGAGTATTGCCGGGTTTTTTATTCTGATTATTTGAGATAATATTAGTTTTTCTCTGAATGTTATAAGACATCGTCTCCACCAGGTTGGTCTGTCCAGGAGTCTCCTTGCCTTTGCAGCCCTTGCCAAGAACCAGACTACTAAAGGTTAGTGTTTTTATCAGCACCCTCTATGTGTTTTACAAGCAATATCCAGCACAGAGAAACAAAAGGTGCCTGGTGGTACAAAAAAAGGTAAAGAAACTTTTTCTGTTACCCTGTTTTGTGCCTAAAATGCTGTTTGCAGAGCTAGTATTTGCCAGGCTGTTTGCTCAGCTGCTGCTCTGTGCCCCACTGCAACTGCAAACCAAACAGATTATTTTGTGCCTGCAAATTGCATCTGCAAGTGGAGAAGCTGAGAGGAGCTGGGATGTGGGGATAAAGCAAGAAAATTGGTTTTTACATAAGTGTTTTGAACGAGCTTTTCTGAGGGCCATCCCTAGGCATAGCAGAGTGAGCTTTTCCTTTGTGCTGAGCTTAGCATGGTTTGTGTGTCCCATGGGAGTCTGCCCAGCTCCAGTCCTGGGCCAGGGAACAGAGCCACAGGCATCCCTCAGCCCAGGCCCAGTCCTGGCTTGTCTGAGCTTGTCTGTCACACTGTTCCCTCTGACCAGCACGAGGGAGATGAGCTCCTGCCAGCAGCTCCTCCAAGATGCACAAGGCAGTGTTTTGAAGAGTGGGCTGGAGAGGCTTCCTGCTTCCCCATGCAATGTGTGTTGTTCTCCAGGTTTTGCTCCTGTCACAATTGAGACCCCAAGACACACGTATGAATACGTGGCCACTGCTCTGGACTGGTGGCAAGCTGACAGGTACTGTGAGCAGCGCTTTGCTCAGCTGCTCTTTGAACCCCAGGACACTGAGCAAGACTCCCTCAGCGAACTGCTGCAGTCCCACCATATCAGAGGTTCTGTCTGGCTGAAGGAAAGGGACAGCGTCCTGCACAGAACAAAGAAGAGACGTGAGTATAAGTGGACATGGGCTATTAAGAGATGCTTTCATTCTGAAAAATATGACTGGAGAAGTTATCACTTGTTTTTTTCTTGTCGCTTTATTGCTTCTTCCTTTCTGCTGACTGAAATGTCTCCTTCTAGGTGGCCACATTGTACCAGTCCTGGTATTCAGAGACAAAACAGACACAAAGTATGTGAAGGTGCTCTCTGACTTCCCAGCACTGCCTGCTGTCACAGCCTGTGCCCACCTCCAGTGGGACACCAGGACCCAGGAGATCGCTACCATCTTCTCCTACGCCGTTCCTGCTTTCATTAACGAGTTCCAGCTCCGTGGCTTTGTGGATGAGGAAGGCTTTGTTCGGTTTGCTCTCATAGTCCACGGGCACCATTCCCCTTACCTGCCTGTGTTCCATGCTGATGGACAGTGGCATCACTTCTGCGTGACCTGGCAGCAGGAAAATGGGACCTGGGCCATCTATGCCGATGGGAAAAGGAGAGCCTCTGCCAGTGGTTTGTGTTCTGCGGGGCCATCTGCCTCCCAAGCCATCTTTGGCCAGGGCACCTTCATAATCGGGCAGGATCAAGATTCCCTGGGGGGCACCTTCAGGGCTAAGGAGTCCTTCAGTGGGAACATCACTGACTTGCACATCTGGCAGAAAGTCCTCAGCACCGAGCAGATTGAGAAAGTTCGCTCGTGCTCGGTGGTAGAGCAAGACCTTGTTTTTGGGTGGAGCTCAAATGCCCTGGAAGTGGAGAGCACCATTCAGGCTGTGATCATGCAGCTTCTTTGCCCAGGTAAGTCTCAGTGTCCTCGTGGATACAATCCTGGCTCTGAAGGCACAGCCCACAGTGTTTGTTGTACCAGGGCTTGTGCATTGCTGCAGGAAAGGTGATATCTGCTGGGGATGGTGTGTCCCTGGGAGACCCTTCTGTCTGTGTGTGTTTCCACAGGGCCTGTTGAGGAATGCAGAGTTTTGGAGGTTGGCAGCAGTGGATTCAGTTATGCATCTTGTTTGCAGACTTTGCCTTTCATCTGTCTCTACAGCAAGGGTACAGCATCTGTTAGTTATTTATGCTTTGCTTCCACCGCACGCACTCCTGGAGGTCCCGGCTGGGCTGGTGGCCAGCAGTGGGGAGGGCCCTGCTCTGAAGGGGTTGCATGCAAAACCCACCAGGGCTGGCACTTTGCTCCAGCTGCCTGCACTCTGGCAGGGGCTGTGGCTCTTCCCCAGCTGAGCAGTGGTGGTGCACCTACCATGGCTTCAGGGTGCAGTGCTGTGAGTGCCTCCCAGACCAAGCATTTCCAGATCTGTTGGCCAGGGGATCATGGGGAGAGGCAGAAAGGGAGTGTGAAACTGTCTCCTCAGATGGGAACTTGTGCTAAAAATAAAATACAGCTGTGAAGTCTCCTTGTTCTGCCTATCCTGCAGACTTAGCCACCATCTGAGGACTGTTGCCCAGGCTTTGAACATGGCATGTGTTAACCATGTTGTTGGACACCACAGCAATGGTTCTGGTTCTGGTTTGTCCCCAGATGCATACTGGCAACTGAAAAGAGCTCAGCTGGAGTCCAGTCACTTGCTCGCCAGCTGCGTGAACAGCCTTGCAGTGAGGACTGTGGTGAGTCCTGCAGCCCCAGCAGGGGTAGCTGGCACTGGAGCAGGCAGGAGCTGCTGGGGTGGATGTGCTGGCACCTAATGCTGTTTGAGGTCACTTTGCCAGCAGCTGTGCCTGGGACCTTTCCTGAGCTGCTGTTGGAGATTGTGACCAGCACAGCTGTAACTTCTGCTGTGATCAGTGTTGCTTTAGATTGACTCATCTGACTGAGGATGGGAATCTAGACAAGAGATCCCTTCCCCCAGGATATTCCTGGCTGGCCAGACAGGTGTCCAGATGCCAGCAAGGGCATGCAAGGCATTGCCAAGGCACAGCTGATAATCAGGGGGAGTCAGGGCTCTGCATTGAACTAAACCAGCTTTTCCATGCCAGATTCCTGATAGTGTCTTCACGAGTGATGTGCAAGACATGAACCTCTCTGTGGCTCTGGATGCTCTTGATATCTTGGCAACTGTTCTGAGAGAAGGAGAAGTGCCCATGCTTGAGCCCTCTGACCTCCTTGCAGTGCTTCAATTACTAAAGCAAGTTTCACATGTGGAAATCCAGGAGGGAGATGAGCTGGAGATGTTGGAGCAGTTGGGCCAGTATTACATGGAAGTAACTGAGTTAATTCTGGAAGAACAGAATACTGGGACATGGTCCTCAATCAACCAGGTAATTGTGTCACCAGTCTGATTACTGTGTGCCTCATCTGTTCGCCCTTGACCTGCTACACGACCACAGCTGGTCATGCTGTCCTTGCATGGTCACCTGTAGCCTTTCTGGCCATACTCGAGCATGTGAAAATGCTGCAAGCACAGGCATGGAGCCTCTTCAGCAGCTTGGATCAGGGCCAGTTGCTTTCCAGCTGCCTCACTTGTTGGAGGCACAACCAAGTCCTTGTGCAAACAAGTGCAGTGCTAGTGGGGCCTCTCTTGCAAACCCCTTCAGTGGCTGACTCAGCTCTCTTCAAGTTCTCCACTTTGTCAGTCTAGATTGCAGTTTGCAGACTCCTGGTGCTGTGTATTTTCCTTGCTCCCACATCCTGCTGTCTGGCAGGGCAATGCCCTTCCCTCTATAGTGTGTTGTGTTTTCTGTGGATGGGCTGCCAAGGATCTGTTTGTCACCAGCCCCCTCACTGCTCAAAACACCATCAGGCTTTGCACAAGGGATATCCATCATCCCACCCCTGTGAGGTTTTTCTCCATGCTCATGTGTGGGTTTTGTGCCTGCTGCAAGGTCTGCACACTCCACCTGTCTCTGGAAAATGTGTGACAGTGTCTGGCCTGGCTGGTGCCCCAAGAACAAGCCAGGGATATCCAGGGATTAAAAGATGCTGAGAAGTTCAGAGCTTGCCTCATTGTTCACAGTTGCTCAGGTCTCCATGGCCACAGTCACTCACAGCTTCTCAACAGTGACACAAACCCAGATCTGGCCCAGTGGAACTGGTGCAGCTGAAAATCTGCTGAGGGAGGAGGGTGGGAGCTGAGCACTACAGGAGTGGCACTTGTGCATCCAGCACAGCAGGACCTTGGGCAATGGGGCCACTCTTCTGCCCTTCAGCTGCAGAGTCGATTTTGAGGTGAAACCTTTTCCAGGAGGAGCAGATCGTTGTTCAACAGCTTTGTGAAAATCAGGAGTCAAGTCTAAAGGTCTTTCTTTCCAGAAGCTCATTTAGTTATTTATTTCCATGCTGTTTTAATGGGTTTTTATGCAGAACAGCAAGTTTCCCTCACTGCCAGACTTGTTTCCTTGCTGAAGGAACTGAGAATATCCTTCAGTAAAGAAATCAGTGAAAAGCAAAGCCAAAGCCTTGAGTCCCAACTTCTCTTTTTTTCTTCCAGGAACCAAATGTTTAAGGAAACTCTTGTGAGCTCTGGGTAGGGAGGACTGATGGTGCAGGTACTGATTTCCATTGCTCTTTCTGTGTTTGCAGGTTATCAGGGGGCCCATGGCTGTCGTTGAGCTCTGTGACAGAATGATGTCACTCTTGGTCCCACTGCTGACCCCAGAGAGGACAAAGATCACGGTCCAGCATGAGAATATTGGTGAGTTGCACTGGAGGGTGCCTCACCACGACCCAGATCAGTCATCCTGTCTGGTTCCCAGTCCAAATCCACTCCTGGCTCCTCTCCTCCTCTGGCTTACCTCTTGCCAGCCCTACAGTCTCCTCCCCATTTCCTCTGTGCAGAGTATGACAGTGTGAGGGTACCTCTCGCACTGTGGGTTGCAAGAGGATTGTGAGAAACCTTTGGGCATGGGAGAAACTGAGCCCAGATGCCTACGGTTTGCACAGAAAGGGACCTCTCTGCTGCTGCTGTGGATCTTGGCTGGGATTACAGTGTCCTTGTGTAGCACTAGCTCAGAGGAAGGCTGAAGCCTGTTTCAGCACCTGATTTTACCCGTGCACAGGGGTGGAGGTGAGGAAGCTGGAGCTGAGTGAGCAGGAGCTGAGTGGTGAGGCATCTGTGGTCTGGACCCCTGGGAAGGGCAGGCACGACCTTATCGAAGTTCCCGTGGAAGAAATGCAAAGGCTGAAATCCAGAGGTTTGTTATGACACCTGAGCTTCACCTGGCACTTCTGCATCACCTTCCTTGGCGGCACAAACTTTGCCTTGTGAGGTCTGGAGAACTGTGGGGAGGGGATGCCCTTGGTGAAAGGGAGATTCTGTGCAGCCCCTCTGGGGACACAGCTTGGAGCTGAGGGTGTTCCGGACGCCCAGACGAGGGCAGTGGTGTCCAGCGCTGCCCTGCGCTCTGTCCCTGTGCTCTGTCCCCGCAGGTCTGCACAGAGTCACCATGAAGAACATGTGGTTTGGCTACGGCTCCCTGCAGCGCTGCCTCTCCAGCAGCGGCCCCGGGGCCGCGTCCCAGGACGTGGCTGCGTCTGGTGGGGGACAGAAGTGAGTGAAACAGAGCCCCCGCACCCCAGGGCTGCCCTCAGCGCCACAGAGGAGCTCGTTTCCAATATGCTTTGAGTCGGTGCCTCGATTTTTGGGGTCGCCTTCATCCCGATCCATCTCAGCCCTCGCGCTGGGGCTCTGTGCACTGAGATGCCCCGTGAGGTCTCCTGCGTGCCTCTGCTTGCCGGGGTCACCAGCTCTGCGGCGGCGGCAGGAACGAGGCCACAGGGGCTGCTGCAGGGTCCCCTCTGGCTGGGCAGAAGGAAGCTCTGGGAGCGGGATGGCGGCTCTGGGAGCGGGATTGAGGCTCTGAGAGCGGAAGGGCGGCTCTGGAGATGGAGACTCTGGGGGCGGGATGGAGGCTTTGGGAGCGGGAGGCCAGCCCGCTGCGCTCCCGGAGCTCCGAACACTAGGTGGGGATGGCCGCCCGTACATCCCGCACTCCCTACGCCCGCTCAGCCCTTGCGCCGCGCAGCTGAAACCCTTGGGATGCTCCAGTGCCCGTCCCCAGGGACGGGGCAGCGGTGGGGTTTTGCCAGGTGTCCCAAGGTCCGTTCTGCCCAGGAGATCCCGTTTTCTGAGCATCCCCGTGCTTCCTGCGCCTGTGAGTTGCGTCCTTTCCCTGGCAGGTACCTGAGCACCACAGTGGGCACAGCTGTGATCTCATCCACTCTGCTCAGTGACTTCCAGGAGATCAGCACGTCCGTGCGCTACCGCCTGCAGCACCGTGTCCAGGTACCCGCAGAGGGGCTGTGCCCCCAGCCACGCCCAGCGGCACCCGGCTGTCCAAGCGCCCCGCAGCTTTGGGATGAGGGCTGTCCCATGCCCAGGGCTCCTGCCTTGATTCCTGTGTCCCTGGGGAGGTGTTTGTCCTGTGCTGACAGTCCCTGGTACAGCCACGTGGGTGACCTGCACCCCAGTGTCCAGCTGTGTGACCTCTCCTCTCCCCTCTGTGTCTGCAGGACCTGCCCGATACTCTGGTGGGGCCCATCTGTGCCTTCTGGAACTTCAGCCTCAGGTGCCTTCTTTCAGTTCGGGTCCCCAGATTTATGAGTTTTTTATTTCCACTGGAAACCAAACATCTCAATATAAATGTAATGGTAAGAGTAGAGATCTGGAATTTTTTGCCTCCTTTGCATGCTGACATCCCCTGTCTGCTGGAGCAGAATGCTTTCCTGGGAAGATTTCCTTTGGAGAAGTCACTCACAAGCAAGTGACCTTTAATGAGGTATATACAACTCAAATGGAAAGCCCTAGTTAATTATGATTGTTGCCTGTGACAAAGAAGAGTTAGTCCAAGATACGTGCCCCAAAGACATGCAGGACTCCCAGCCTCATAAATCCTACCTGGCATTGGGATGTGTTTTTGCTGAATGTCACTCTGGCGAGAACACTGAGGCTGTGATATATTATGGTTTGGTAATTAAGTCATTCAAGTGAAAAAAACCTCCTTAGAGTCCCAGACTTGTAGCAGGCGTGGATCAGGTTGGGGAAGATGGGAAGGGCATGATTTTGGGAACAGCTGGTTATTCTCCAAAGGGGCCCAGCAACCCTGCTCTGATCCTGACCTTCCTGTGGTACTGGGGAGGCTCAGGGGGCAGTGGGGACAGAGCTGCAGCCATGGTCTCTGCCCAGGGAATTCAGATGGGAGCACTGCTGGATGGCTGAGACAGGCTTGTCCTGAGGACCCAGAGCCCAAACCCTTGCTGGGTTTGTGGCAGGCTGAGCTGGTGGGCAGAGTCAGACACAGCCAGCCCAGTGCTACTCTCAGTGAAGGGGTTGTAAGGGCCCAGAGCCCTGCAATAACTGGATTCTGTTTGGAGCTGTGGTGGCTGAACTCCCCTTTAATGGACACATTGACACCAGATCTATATTCATTGCTTGCCTGCTGGGATGAGGCAAAGCTGCTGAGACAAAGGGTGAACCAAAAGGAAGTCCACATGAAGATCTGTTTCTGATATCCTCATCTTCCTCCTTTAAACTCTGCTCTTTCTGGGAGAATGAAATCCCCATCATGCCCTGGCTTTCTGTGGAAGTGAAAGGTAATTTCTGTGTTTTTCTCTGTTTTTGCTGCACGTTAGCCCAGATGCTGGTGGGATGTGGTCCACAGCTGGCTGCTCTGTGGTGATGTCTCTCCCAGATTCCACTGCCTGTTTTTGCAACCATACCACAAATTTTGCCATCCTGCTGCAGGTGTACGAGATGGAGGTATGTGAGGAGCCTGTCTCGGCTGCTGTGGGTGGATGCCAGGGCTGCCAGCTGGTGTGGTTAATTCATGAGAGATTTGTGTCTTCTGTTGTTCCATGTCTGGAGCAGAGGACCACCAAGGAGGAGTTCACACTGCAGACTTTGACTTTTATCGGATGTGGAATTTCCTTCTGTGCCCTGACAGTCACCTTCATTTTGTTCTTGGTAGTTCGGTAAGAAAAGCCTGGGCACTTGTAGCCTTCTCTCTACCTTCTGCTGGATATTTTACTTTAGAGCCTTTCTCAAAGTGTCCTTTGTCAGGGTGGGGTGATGGAGGTGTGTGGGGAGAGGTGGGACCCTGTGGTCTGTGGCAGAGGGGAGTGGGTGTTGTTGACTGGAGAGGGGCTCAGCCCTGCTTGTTTCTGTGGAGATGTTTATTGATCTGTGCACACACCTGGGTGTCCGTGGCAAGACTTCTATCAATTGCTAACGATGTTTACTATAAAAGCTGCTCTGCTAGAATTAATTTTTATAAAATAAATGGAGCAAGGACTATTTCTTTGATTGCCAACCCTTCTGAGTCACTTGGCAAGCACAGAGGTCTGCCTTGTGAGTCTGGCAGTGGCTCCCTCCACCTCCCCCTTGCTGCCTGTTCCCTAGAGCAGCTGTATCCAAGAGTGTCCCCAGCACCCAGTGCTTGCACAGCAGGACTCTGCCTTACACTGTCATCATTGCAGTGAGTGCCAGAGAGACCACAAGCTGCCCAGGCAGGCCTGCACAGCCTGGGAGGACCCTTTTGCCACCCACCCTTTTGTCAGGCTGCGGCTCAGGGTTCCCTCTCTCTCTCTCCAGTGTCCCCAAGAGTGAAAGAACAACTGTGCACAAGAACCTGATCTTTGCACTGGCTGCAGGAGAAGCTCTGCTCATGTTCAGTGAGTTGGCCAAGACCAACCAGGTGAGCTCACCAGGAATGTCCCATTCAGCCCATGTGACCAGGCTCCAGTGTCACTGTCACAGCAACAGAACAGAAGTACAAACCCTTGTATTAATTACAAACCCTTTTATTAATTACATTAATTACCTGTAGCTGGCATCTAGGGTAGAATTGTCTCTGTTTGGAGATGCACACGCATACATTGTGCAGTTCTGGTTTCTGTCCTCCCCAGGTGCTGTGTTTCATGGTCACTGCCTTCCTGCATCTCTTCTTCATGGCAGCCTTCTCATGGATGCTGGTGGAGGGAATTCTCCTCTGGAGCAAAGTGGTAGCAGTCAACATGAGTGAAGACAGAAGAATGAAGTTCTACTACGTGACAGGCTGGGGTATCTGCACACTCCTCTGCCTTGGGTCCTCAGGAAAATATTCTTGTTATTTTCTAGGGAAAGTTTTAATAGGAGAGATGCACAATTTTTTCATTTAATATGAGAACTGGGTGCCAGTGCCCTGCAGAGGGTCTCCTGAATTATTTGTCAAATTGCTAGTCTTAAGAGTATAAGTTTAGCAGCATTTCTGTTATATTTCTAAATCCAGGAGTTCAGTAAAAAAAAATGAAGAAGGAGAATTATGGTAAGTTCTTGTTCTTGGAGAGCATCACTACTGTCTGATAGTAATTAAATATAAATGTGTTCCTCCCTAAGTACCTTTTATTCTGAGGGAGCCCTTTAGAGACATAGAATTATTTGAATAAGCTGAGTTTTGTGTCAAAGAAGAGCCTCTTTGGGGATGTGCTGCTCAAAGAGCACACACCTCATTGGACGCTGAGCAACCACTTCAAGTATTTTGGATTGGTTTATGTCTCTGATTGTCCATTTTGTTAAAAAAGCAATCTGAGGAATAAATTGCTTTGGTCAGGACTCAGGACTTGGAATGCTTTATACCTCAGAGAAAGATGCTGACAGCTTGTAAATCTGGCTGTGTTGAGCCAGGACAGATTTCAGCTGCAGAGAATTGATGTTGCTCAAGGGGTTTTGGAGGCTCATGCTGAAATCTGGCTGGTCTGGCGGGTTTTGAAGCAATTTCCTGGTGCACAGTGCCATCTCTTCTTTTCCTGGGGTTTAACCTGTGGGTTTTTCTGCAGGGCTTCCAGTCCTTACTGTGGGGGTGACCCTTGCAACTTCCTTTAACAAATATGTGGCAGCCAACCATTGCTGGCTGAACGTGCAGACCAACGTCATCTGGGCCTTTGTGGGGCCTGTGCTCTTCATCTTGGCTGTAAGTGCCAAACCCTGCTGGGAAGGTGGGAGTCCCTTGGGTCTGGTCCTAGAGAGCAATGCAGTCAGAGGTGCAGCTCATTGTGCCTGCTGCTTTTGTAGGAAAAACGTAGTTTTACTTTATATAGGCTTCTACAACACAAATAAATCTCTTTAATCAAAAAAGCTTTTTGATAGGAAAAAGTGCTTTAAGAAAATTTTGCTGGCCAGTTCTTGGTTGGCTGTTCAGTTAAGAATGTGGTGTGACACTGCCTTAGCTAAAGGTCTGATTTTAATACAGGAGCATCTATATCCTTGAAATATCATTATACAGCAGCAGAAAAAGGTCCAGTGTTTATGGGGTCCAGAATAGACCTTGAACAGGGAGGACGTTCTGTAGGAGAAGTTTTGGGATAAGTTTCCTAGACTTCATACATGTATCGATAGCTCTGTGGAGTCTTTTGATTTCATCGCTTTTTTGGTAGTGATATTTGTTCCCAAGTCCTGACACTAGTTCCCAGCAGAAAAGTCTCACCCACTGGAGCTGAAACTCCAGAATGTCACTGAGTCCAAGAGCTCTGCCCTGGCAGGTGAACACCTTCGTGCTGCTCCGGGTGGTGGTGGTGACTGTGGCCAGTGCTCGCAGGAGATCGAAGATGCTGACACCCAACAGCAGCCTAGAGAACCAGATTGGAACACAGATCTGGTGAGCTGGGGAGGGCCTGGCTGTCCCAGCTGTGGCTGCTCTGGGTGTGAAATATGTGAGACAGTGTTAGCTATGTGGAAGAAATCCTTTCCAGTGAAGCTGGTGAGGCACTGGCACAGGTTGCCCAGAGAAGCTCAGCCAAGTGAAAGGGTGAGCTGTGAGAGTTAGAGCAGAAGGGGCATGAGGGATTCTCTCCCTCAGGATAAACGTATCTCATCCAAAGACAATCTCTAATCCCAGCTGAGAAGCCCAGCCAGCACCTTCAGCTTAGGGAACCAGTGCTGGTCTCCATCTGCATTCACACCCCTAAATCTTAATGCTTTGGGATGGGAGGCCCTTCCAGGCTTGGGACTTGGTGGGTTGAAAGTAAGGCTGGTGGGGGCTACACACACAGGGGAAGAGGCAGTGGGGACTCCTGTAATCAGTCAATACTGAGAGACCTCAAAAAACTGCTGCCTGAGTCATTACTTTATCATGCTCTGTGAATTTTTATTGTTGTTAGCTGGCGCCGGATACCCCTGCTAGACACATATTGTTCCCCTGTAGCATAAATAAATTTTCCCAAATTTACAGAAGCACAAAGATAGGGCATTGCTGGAGGGCAGGGTGACATCCCTGTGCAAATAAAACAAATAGAGAAACCCTCCTTGTAGCAGAAATTGGGGGGAAAATAGCTGTTTTCTCATGGCTGATGACGTCAAAGAGCCCCCTTCTTGCTAACTTGCAGTGATAAATGAAGAGCAGGGCTGGCACACTGGGGTCTAAGAGGTGAAATATTTGGTTTTTCCTGTCTTAACTTATTTTGTTTGCAGAGGAATTTGTTCCACAGCTACTGTCTTGCTAGTGTTTCATCTCTGAAATATGCCTGGGTAACCCTGAGCTCTTCCTCCCGCCAGGGCCACGGCCAAACCCGTCCTAGTGCTGCTGCCCGTGCTGGGGCTCACCTGGGTGTGTGGGGTCCTTGTCCACCTCAGCATCGTTTGGGCCTATGTCTTCACTGTGCTGAACTCCCTTCAGGTGAGTCCTGCACCACATGGGCCCCCAGGTCACAGCCAGGCAGGCACCTGCAGTTCCCTGGGCACTCTACCTGTCCTTGCAGCCAGGGACACTTCAGCTCTGAAGCCAGCCCAGCTTTCCCAAGCCACTGGGCTGTTTTGTCTCAGGAAACTCACTTCATCCTTCTAAGATACAAAATATAGCTCTGGAGACCTTGTACATCTAATGGCCCTCAGCTCCCATCTCTGGCTGTGTCCTAGTGGTGCCACAGGTTTCCAGTTCAAATCTTGTTTCTTGTGTTAGTTTTTCTCACATCAGTGTCGTTTCAAAATGGCAGTTACAAACTCATTAGGTTTTTTATTTGCTCATATAATGAGCAAATGGGTAATTAAGATGGTACCTGTGCAGCCCAATGGGGCAGACATCCCTCCTGCTGTTTGCATCTGGGAAATGAGCCTGCAAGACAGGGCTGGGCCCTGGGTGCAACTGCCCCTGGTAGAGCAGGGCTTCTGGTGGACAGCGTGAAAGGTCACACCCAGCCACAGCATGCCTGACTGCTGCTTGGATGATGTGTCCAGGATGTTCTATCTGGCTCCTGTTCAGATGTTCTGAGGCTGTCACACAGTGAACAGTACAGGCAGAGCCACATTCCCCTTGCCTGGGGTTCAGCTTTACTGAGGGAGACTGAGAAAGAACTAAGAATCAAGAACTGAAAACCTTTACCTCTGAAATCTGTGTTGTCTGCAGCCATGCAGCTACTCCCCAGGGATGCTCCCAGTGCCCAGTGACAGCTGTACTGGGATCTGGTGAGATGCAGGAGTGTTTGGTGTGCCAGCTTTGGTGGGCTGGTGATCAGAGCCTTGCTTGGGACACTTGGAAGTCTGGGGGCTGTTTCTAGATCTGACTTGCAAGACTTTGTGTGGATCATATAATCTCCTTCAAGTCTCTTCATTCCTCTTCATCACCTGGCTACATTTTTAAGGCTTTTTGCTTGCCTTGGTATCTTTCAGGGCCATGGCCATGACTGCTGTTATTGCAGTCATGTTGTTAATAAGTTAGTGCTAATATGGAATTCTGGAGGGCAGGAAGTAACATCAGTACCTGGTGCACAAAGCAACACTTAGTATTTGCTTCTGACCTTATTATTTTCATCAAAAGACTTTAAAGCTTTGACCAGTCTGTATGTGGTTAAGAGAGCAAAGCAAATTGTGTGAGTCCCAGCAGCCAGGAGTGCTCAGTTCTGCACCAAGCTGGGACTGTTCCCAGGAGCTTGGGATATCTGGAACTCAGGGACACATGGTGACAAAAACTGCTAGAACATGTGCTTGCCACCTGTGATTCAAAGCATCAACAGAGACCTTGCAAACCTTGAGAGAAGGCAGCTGTAGATGGAGCTAGAGAAGCACTGATCATCCCTGATCACCCCTGATCACTCCTGAGCACCCCTGGGTACCCCTAAGCACCCCTGAGTACCCCTGAACACCCCTGAACACCCCTGAACACCAAGGCTCCCAGCATGGTCCTGGGGAACGTGGGGGTCTCAGTAGGCAGGTGGGAGAGGGAGCCAGCTGTGGTCACACAGCCCTGGGGCTGAGGCTGTGCCTGCCCAGAGATGCCCCAGGTGCCCTGGACGGGCCCAGCTCTTGTCACTGCATATTCTGGGTCCCTTGCCCAGTGCTTGACGATAAATCCTGCTCCAGGGGACCCAAGTCAAGGAAGCAACTGGGCACTGCCCTCCAAATCACTGGGTTTAGAAATTTTTCCACCCCATCTCCCATTTTTCTTTCATTTCAATGGAAATTGGCTCCTGCTGTAGCTGTGCTTATGGAGTGGCCAGGTTTGTGATGCTTCCCTCTGGCACACTTAGCTGTTTTCAGCATGGCGTTGGTCCAGCTCTTTAAGGGTGAATCCAGGCGTTATCACCTCATGCACAAGGATGGGTGTGCGCTCCGAGATGGTCTGAGGCTGTTCAGAGATGGTCTGAGGCTGCTCGGGGATGGTCTGAGGCTGCTCAGGGATAGTCTGAGGCTGGCTCTGCTCCAGCAGCCGGGTACCACTCATGCACATCTGCCTGGGCTCCAACGGGAGGTTCCAAGGCCAGTCTCCACATCTCCACTCTTAAGGATACCAGGAGGATGGCAGGAGGCCTGTCTTAATGGTAATTAAACTGCATCAGTTCTCCATGTCTCCTCATGCCATGCTTGGGTTATCGAGCAGGAAAGAACTGCAGGCTCAGGGCTGTGTGGACAGACATGACTGTACTGTACTCATTTGCCTCTCCCTTCATTACCGAGTTCAGGACAATCTGCAGATTGCTTCAGAGGAGAAATAAATGCTGATGAGAAGCTGCAGATCTGAGACAAAGCCATCCCGTTTCAGCCCCTTTGCTGACCGTGCTATGGATCACTTGGAATTTCCTTTGAGGCCAGAGTGTTTCTTCACATGTGGGTCCTGTCCAGTTGCTCTGTTGCTGGGGTTGTTTCTTGTTTGTCTGCAAAAGCCCAAGCCTGTCCTCAAGGCTGCTCTGTGTGTTGGCACCAAACATGACAACTCCTTCTCCAGCCAGGCAGTGCAGGAACCCAGACAGTGACGGGACAGCAAGAGGGAGCCGGAGGTGCTGTGGGGCAGGGGCAGGGCTGGAAGTGCAGGCAGGAGGGGAGCCCAGGGCTGCATCTCCGCTCCCGCCCACTGCTGCAGCTGGGCCTCCTCTCCTTCCTCGCTCTCCTCCCAGCCGACCTCCCCCCTCCCCACGCTCATCCAGAATGATTCTTTCAAGGAAGACCTGCCTTGGAAGCCTGGCCAGAAATCTGGTCTGGGGGAGTGACCAGCATTGCTGGCTGAAGGACAGGTCACGGCACGGTGCCAGGGGGCTGCTACCATTGCGCCTGCCAAGAGCTCACAGATGAGAGCAAGGCTCGTTGGAGACAAGATGAATTGCATCTCTTGCTGCAGCTGATTTATCTAGCTGCGATAACAAAACACCCCACAGATACAACATAAATCTGTGGGCCAGATAGGGCTGCTTTAAGGCCAGAATCGTTGGTCTGGAGCTGTAATTGGCCCCGGGCTGTGGCCCCAGGCAGTGCTCGCTCTGGGCCTGGCCTGGGCTCTCCCTGGGCACATCCCTCACACAGCTGTGCTGTGCCGTGCCACAGCTCGCTGCTCCTCGGTGTGTGAGAGCAGCACATCCTGGGAGCAGCCTGGTCTCCAGTGTGCAAGGTCCTTCCTGCCTGGCTGTCCCTGGCTGTGCTGTGCCCACCGTCTGTGCCTGTCTCACCCGTTCCCATGCTCCTCAAGCCCATTTGCTCCCTGCAAAAGAGCACAAACCAGCCACACATCTCTAACCCTTCCTCTGCTCTCTCCCTTCCAGGGCCTGTACATATTCCTGGTCTACGCAATCTATAACAGTGAGGTAAGAGATGCCCCTGGCTGGATTTAGCCTCTCATCACAGCAGCTGAGTGCTCGCATCTGGGGTGAGCTGGGTTCTGGCAGTTGCAACAGCCCCACTGTGCTTCTGGAGCTGTGGCTGCTTTTTCTGCATGACTTGCTGAAGCATCTCTGGCTGTGCTAGAGCTGCTGTGGCCCTCTCTCATGTCCTTGCTCTGCTTCAGGTGAGGAATGCCATCCAGAGGATGAAGGACAAGAAGAAAGCCCTCTCGTTCACAGTAAGTTAGAAGGAATTCCTGCTGCCCCTTCATCTATCAGCCACTCACCAGTGGAGGGTCCCAGCTGTACTGTGGGTCTGCTTTGAGGAGTTATGATGGAAAGAAATCTTATTTTTTACTTTTGTCTCCCTTCTTTGCAGTCTTGTCGGACAACACAAAAGATAGCCCAAAGACAGCCTGCCCCTATGAGGCAGCAGCCTGCTCTGCCAGGATGGGATGGGAGCCAAAGCAGTGCCCATGAAATCGATCTTTGAAGTTGGATCTGGATGTAGCAAAGACTTGTTGCAATTTTCACTGTCCTGTATCCCTTGCCTGTCATTGCAGAACTGCTCTCATCCCATCAACTACTTATCCAGCCCGAGAAACACGACCTCCTGGGAGGCAGGAGCTGGGAGTGCCCTGCCAGGCCCTGTGCAGAAAGACCCTCCAGTGAGGAGCATCACCAGCAAAGGTAAGGGGATTGTTGTCACTGCTAGCCCAGGCTGGGTGGTGACACCACAGTAAAATGTTATTCCCAAGACTTGAGTTTTAGTGTACCTGGCCTGGCATTAATTCCTTTGCACACTGCCTGTATGAGCACAGGATTTTGTGCAGCTGCTGCTGAAGGGGAAGGCAGAGACCTCGTTCTTGTGGGTCCCAGAGGAGTCAGGTCCATGGCTGCAGCCTGGCTGGGTGCGGGCAGGGTCATGTTAGGCAGCATTGCATTCTCCTGAGGAAAAAATCCATGTTAGTGTCGTAAAATTAATTTTCTGGGGGAGAGGCAAAGGTGGCAGTAGAAAATAGGAATTTTGGCTTAGAGGGAAAAAGGTTTTGCATTCTCCAGCCTGTGGGTGCAGTGATGCAGAAAACCCATTTGGTCCCTTTGCTTCAGTGGGGGGTGCAAAACAGCAAGTTTTTGGGAAAGCACGAATATTTCTGTTCTCTGGTCTATGAACTCATTGTGCTGCTTCACCCTTTAGGAAACTTTGGAGCCAAAATTCCCGTGGGAATATCATCAATTATGTCACCAGAGAGACCGGTATGTAACATCTGTTATCCTCCCACCTTTATCCCACCCAGAGCACAGTGGATATGTAGCGACACCACTGGGGCAGGGGGGACAACAGGGTAGGGCACCTTTCCAAGGGTGGGAGAGGAGGTGGTCCCAGAACAGTCAAATTCCAAGGCAAAGCCTGAGCCTGTGGGGAGCCAGCCCCACTGCCAAGCCAGGAGGGTGCTTGGAGCAGGGCCCCACAGGAACATGAGGTGCTGCTGAATTTGAGCCATAAAGCCCTCAACTGAGGTTGGTATGGATCAAGCAGGAGACTTTCCCAAGGATAGCAAATTAAATCAGGCAGTGGGGCAGGTGCCATGGGCAAGTCTCATCTCTCTCAGGAGGGCTGTGCTGCCTGCATAGGATGGAGAGCTCAGCAAAGCACAGCCTAAAGCAGGGAACAGTTTAAATTTTACTACTCTGCTCCCACTTTCATCTCCTGCTATTGAAATGATCATCAGTCCTTGTGCACTTGACATACAAGTGCTGTAATTCCCTCAGATTAAAATCCAACACTACTTTCATGAGTCTTTCACTGAAGGATCTCTCTTTCCCTCTCTAATATTTATCCTTTGAAAACCTATGTCACATAGACAGCTCTTATTTATCCAATAGATAATACTTCTATAGCTGGCATATCGTTCTGAAGCCACTCAGTAAAATGCATATTTCCATCTCTCATGATTTGTATTGTGGTTAAGGCTGCAGCACCAGGCCTCTTGTGCTGAACAGCACCAGGACTCCCTTGCAGGTGATGCTGTTCTCAGCCAGCCAGGTGCTGGCTGTGCGAGCCAGGGTCAGGGCTAAGCTCCTGGCACCAGATATGAGATGTGGGCCACAGGGATTACCCCAAGGACCTGAGTTCCCTAAGGCAGGGGCATTAGGAGGCAGCAGATCCCCTAAATGCCAAGGCTGTGGCATTTCTGAGCAGGCAAAGACAGAAAGTCCTTCCCTCGGTGTGAGGGTCACTGAGGGCTTTGCTGTATCTTTGCTGCATAAACACTTAAAATGACAAAACACTGAGCGAATGAAGATACAAACACAGACAAGATGTTCTTTGTGTTTCAGCTTTTTTAAATGTTGTTTGGTGATCTTTGTTGTTGTTGGAGGGGGAGTAGGAATTTCACATCTCCAGAGCATTAACCATGCTTTAAGCAGAGTGCAGACTGTGTGGGCTCTTCCCACCCCAGCACAGGGGTGCTGTCATCCTTTCCTGGAATTTTTTGTGGTCTCCAGCATGGTATCCAGCCTTGTGGGTCACCATGGGGCTGGAAGGGTCCCCAGAGTGGGTGTTTGGAGCAGGGTGTCAGCTCCCCACTGCTGAGAGGTGCAGCTGTGGCTGGGGAGCCTCTGCAGGTGCCCTCGGGGCTGGGGTGAAGGCTCCAGTTCCCAGCTTGTACAGCAGTGGGCCAGTGGGGGCTCAGGGCTGGGCCAGTGGGGGCTCAGGGCTGGGCCAGTGGGGGCTGGGTTCTGGGGAGCCCTGCCTGGCCCCAGGGAGTGTGCCGGGAGCAACCAGCAGCCATCAGATCCATGCTCTGCTAACACATCTTCTCCCCTCTTTCAGGCCATAGAGCTGACAGCATTCAAATGCTCAGGTAACATTTCCTACATTATGTTCTGCAGTTTTTGGTGCTGTTGGTGCTGGTTCCTGTGGCTGTGTGCTGGAGGGCTGCCCAGAGGGCAGCCGCTTTCTGCTCAGGCTTCAGGAATTGTGTTATTTCTAAACTGCCCTGATGGGTCCTGTCCTGGCCAGGCTCTGGGAAATCCATGTCCCCCTGAACAGAGGAGGGAGAGGTGGGTGCTTTGAAGCCCCAGAAGCCCTCAGGGCACCTGCCTGTTTTCTCCCCATGTCTCTGCACCTTTCTGGTCTGCTGCAGCTCCAGGAGCCCCGCTGTGCAGGCAGAGCTGGGGGTCACAGCCATGGGCAGTGGCAGAGGGGCCCTGCAGGTTCCTGGTGCTGAGCTCTGCCTCTCCCCAGCCCCACTGCTCTGTGGGGTGCAGCAGGGACTGGCATCCCTTGCTGCTGGGCAGGGCCTGGGCTGCTTCCAGGGGGACAGCAGCTCTTTCTGCCCTGGGCTGTTTTAAACCAGCAGCTGTGGCAGAAAGCACTGGTGGGTGCTGGGAGCACCATGATCCCAAAGAAGGGAAGGTGGGGTGTTCAGACAGGGCTGGATTTATGAGCTTAAAAGCAGCCATTTAGCTTCTTCTGTTTCAGGTTGTAGAAAGGCCAATGTCACCATGGAGGGGGCTAGAATTAAAACCAGAAATCCCTCCTAAGCCCCAGGCCTCTGCTGGATGGCAGCTCTCTGCTACCTCCTCAGCTTTCCAGCCTGGCTTTGGGCAAGTCCCCAGCTCCTCAGAATACAAATGGAGCATATTTCACTTTATTTTCTTTAACAACCACTGCTGGGTACTCCCAGTGCAGCTCCTGGATGGGCACCCTCAGGACAGTGCAGTGAGAACACATCGGGGGTGGCCACATTTTTCTGCATTGTCACATTTTCTTTTGTCAAGGCAAGTTGTGCATTAGCAGGTTTCTGATTTTGCTCCACATGAAGTGTCTAAGCAGGGCATCCTCAGACTATTTTCAAGACGATGCCACCCAGAAGCAGTGCAGCTTGCCTCCCCACACTGGACACATGAGAAAGGCAGAAACGGTGGCACCCAGGAGTAGCAGCGGCGCTGGGGTCTCAGAGGCAGCAACACCCACACCCAACAAGGGCATTTGTGTTCTGTCCACCCACCCTCACCTTCTTCTGCTCATCTTATCCCCACGTGTGTCATTAAACTCCAGCTGTGCAAATAAGTGGGTTGTTTAGTTTGGTTTTATTTTCTCAGGTGAGCCCTCAGTGTGTTTTTAAGAGCCCAGGTGTGCACAGAGGGTGGTGGAATGCCAGGCTGGGCTTGGTGCCATGCAAGTGGCCAGGGTGGAAGGAGTGCTGTGCTTGGTCACCCTCCCTGAGAGCCCCCCAGGCTGCCCCCGTAGCTGGGCAGTCCTTGAGCCCGGGGTGAATGAGAAGATCTTGAGCCAGAAGAGCTCTCCTCTCGTGCTTGTGCTCGTGCCGCAGCACAGCCCGCAGCCAGCCCTGCTGCTCCGGGCTCAGCCACGACAGCCCCCAGCCATTCAACCAGACAAGAAAAGGCTGTAATGCCCAGCTGCAGGGGTGATGGGGTCCCCAGGGCAGCTCAGCCTCACACAGGCATGTGCCTTCACTTTCTGTTCACAGAACAAAGAGCTGCAGAGCTCTTGGGTGCTAGGATGGGGACTGATCATTCCAGCACAGACACTGTCCCTTCTTCTATTTGTTGTCTCCCAAATAGCTTAATGAAAAGAGACATGTTTGTCTTTATTTGAAAGCTGTCAGCCGGCTGATGAAAATGGTGCTGCTGCCAACAGGAGCTGTGGCAGAGACCTAGGAGAAGCCCACCTGTCTCTCCCAGTAAAGCTGTGCTGGATATGGGATGGGGTCCAGCACTGCTCTGCTTCAGGGCCTCAGCCACTCTCCTGTGAGAGCTCTTGGCTGTGGCACCAGCTCCAGGTGCCAGAGGCAGCCAGTGGGTCCATGGGGAGGTGGGATGGGTGAGGATGAGGGCAGATAAAATCCAGGGGAATGCCAGGCCAGAACCAGAGAGATGGGGAGTTCTGCTGCATGGCTGTGGCAAGAGCCAGGCATGGCCTCCCCCCACAGGGGCTCAGTCCACAGAGCAGTTCTGCAGTAGTGAGCTCCAGCCCAGCTGCAGGGAGCTGAGCTGTGCAGTGAGCCCTGCCTGGCTTCATTACACACTTTGTGTGAGCAGGGCATGGCTGGGGCGGCTCACATATTTGCACAAACAATAAGTCCCATCTTCCTTGTCTTGGCAAACAAGGGCTCCAAGAGGCCTCCACATCCTCCATCTCCTCAAGTGATGGCTGCTTTGTTTCCCCAAGATAATTTCATTATTCTGTTTGAATACATTTATATGTTGCTAAGCCACACATAGCAACATGGATCTTGTCTCTACAGCCCAGCCTTCTCTGATCGATACTGAGTAATTCTGCAACTCTCACCATATTGTGTTACATAAGCTTGATTTGAAATAATAATGAATTTATGAGTCTTTGGGATTCAAAGCCAGAAAAGCACCTGAGTGTCATGGGGAGAAATGCAGACCCCGTCCATGCCAGCTCTGCTGGGCTTGCTGGTGGGATCACCACTGGTGCCATGGCCCTTCCTGAGGAGTCCCTGGTGTACCTGTGGAGGAGATGCAGCCATGGGGCACCGGTGCTTCCTGCCGTGGCAGAGCAGAGCTGGTGTTTTCCTTAAATCCCATTTAAAGCTGATTGTTCTGTGCTCTCAGCACTGGGCACTGTGCTCAGGGAAGAAGAGGTTTTCCTATAGCCATGGCCCTGTGCATGGAGGCTGCTTTGGCTCCTGTCACAAGGATCATGTCTTCCCCAAAGGAACAGGGGCTCCCTGGGATGGCAGAGCTGTACCACTATGCCAGCCTGGTGCCACCTGCATCCACAGCTCTGTCCTGTGCTGTGGGATCCTGACAGTTCTCCCACTGCCCTGGGAGGGACCCCTGCCCTCCCCTGCTGCCAGAAGAGCTGAGACCTTCTCTCTTTTGCTTTAGGTTTCTGAGAAGTTTCTGGGTGACGAGCCTGCACTGCGGAGGGTCCTCCAGCAGGAAGCATGGCAGGTCGGAGGTGCTGGCTTCCCTCGGAGAGCTTCCAGCCCGGGCAGAGCTGTCACCCTGCACTCCTTCCCAGCACCACGTGCTGCCCAACCAAGGCAGGGTCAGTGTGGGGTCCCGTGGGGCTTGGTCTGCTGCTGACGACTGCCCACGGGCACTCCACAGGCAGGTACTTGTGTTCGGGGGTGTCCACGCTCCTGCAGCCTCTGCCGAGGCAGCCGAGGCCGGCCCGGGGCTGCACGGGTCCCGCGGGCAGCGCTGGCAGCGCTCAGTGCCCTCCCGCTGCTGCTGCCCGAGGGAACAAGCCCGGCTGTGCCACACTCCTGAGGTGAGGATGGAAGCACCCCTGGGCTGGGGCAGGGCTGGGGATGGGCTGTGCACGAAGCACAGGCGTTAGGGAAGCCAGCAGCTGGCTTCAAGCCTTTTCTAAACCAGCTGACATCAATAGCATCTTCTGCTGTTTAGGACAAAAATCCTCTCCCTGCTCCTGCTTGGGTTCCGGCCCGGCCCGCCTGGCCCCTTGCCAGCTGCGCGCTGCTTTCCTTCCCTCCTCTCCTATTACCTCTGTAGTGTTTAGAACATAGAAAATGTGGGGTTTTCCTGATTTTGACAACAGTAAATACTGATTTTAAAGACAACCTCCTCTCCTTGTTGCACTGTGTCCAAGGGAAGGGGTTCGTGTCTGGCTCTGCAGTGGCCGAGCCCAGCAAAGGGGGTTTGGCAAGGACCGGGGCACTGCCCGCTAATTGCCCATAAATGCTTCTCTTCCTGCGCTCACTTGCAAAACACTTTAAGAGTCACTGTGGCAATTCCCAGCAGCACTTTGAACCAATCTGGAGTCTCCAGTGCCCTGAAAAGCAAAGGCAGCAACAGCCCCCACCACAGCCAAGCTGTCCGGTCCCCAAAGGCAGATGACACCCCAGGACTGTGCCCACAAACACCCAGCCGTCCCCATGCCAAGCACTAAGCACAAGGGTTAGAAAGACAGCCAAAAACAGGGTTAGAAAGACAGCCAAAAAAGACAGTTTGCCGTTTTAAATGAACTGCAAAATTTATTACAGTAGTTTGCTCCTGACAAAGAAGTTGGTAACCTTCTGCCTGGGAAGGAAGGGGGAGGAGTGGGGAAGGGCAGGGATGAGAGGGAGGAAAGGATGTAAGAGACAGAGAGAGACACTTAAGGACACTTCTCATTTTCTGAAAATAAAATGTCTTTTACCTCCCAAAACATTTTCTCCAGTTCTTTAAGTTCACAAAAAGAAGAAGGTGAAACCAAACCACAGACTTCAGGAGGAAAATGCACAAATGTGTTAAAGCAGAGACAAACATGCTCTTTCTTCTGTGTCTAACAAGCTTCACAAACCGCGTGGCTCCAGGCGCAGCCCCTGTGGCTCCTCAAGGCACCGACTCTGCAGAGCTGCAGTGGCCCCTGGGCACCAGGACATCCCCTGCCCTGGGGGACAAACCTGAACATCCCCAGCCATGCTGCAGGACCCCCAGAGCTGGGGGTCTGTGGGGCAGGGGCTGTGCCCACCCCAGTGGTGGGGCAGAGGAGAGGAGAGCACGGCTGAGACCGAGAGAAAGCAGCAGTGAGAGTCCAGCACAGCCCAGTTTGGGGGGGCTGCCACCCCCAGTGCTCCCAGTCCTGTCTGTGAACCTGATCCCATGATGGGAGAGGAACAGAGAGCTCTTTGCCTGTGGCTTCGGCACAGCCTTTGCTGTCCCCTGGGGACATGGCAGAGCAAAGGAGGGGAGCCAGGATGCCCAGCACAAAGTACAGGACAATCCTTATTCCTCCTTACCTTCTCACTCGGCACATAAATGCAGGGGGGCACTGCAGAGCTCCCCAAGTTTCCCCAAGATCCTGGGCACATGCTGGAGCTTGCACCTCCCTCCTGGTTGGCTGCTCTGTCCTTACACCTGCGGGCAGGACTGAGCTGTGCTGCCCCTGCGCAGCCCTGGGCACTGTAGCTGCCACAGAACTGCTGCCTCCAGCAGCAGCAGGCTCTGGGGAAGATGCACCTCAGCTGAGGATTCAGCACTGCCCATCCCTGCCTGCCCTCTCTTGGCTAGGGCAGCTGCAGGACACAGAGCTGGCAGCAATTGGGACCTGGCATCTGCACCTCGGGGTCCTGGCACAGCTGCATGGGGCTGACATCTCCAGCACAGCCCCAGCATTCTGTGTGGATTTCCTGCAGAAATCCTTCACCTCTGTTCCCTGGTGCCTGGAGACACCTCAACTGCCATAAAACCACAACCCAGAGGGGTTTCACCTCCCGTCTCTCCTGCCCTGTGCACGAGGGGCCCTGAGACATGGGCAGGGTTAGGGAGGGATGGCAGCAGTAAAGAAACAGCTGGTGGGGGCAGCAGGAGAGGGGCAGAAATAGGAGAAAAACCGGGACAGGCTTTACCTTCCTTGGCGCTGCCGGGCCGGGCTGGTAAGTGACAGGTTTGGGCGGCAGGTGTGCAGCAGAGCTGGGGGCAGCACTGCCAGCAGGGCAGGGCGGCAGCCAAGCCACGGCCCTGCGGCCTCAACTGTCCCTGCTGCAAACGAAACCTGCTGGGGCGTGTCCAGCAGCAGAGGTTAACAGCATTACCGAGGCAGGCAGGGTGGGCAGTGGCGCTGCCAGCCCCGGCACCAGTCCTGTCCCTGCGGGTGCCCTGGCTGTGCTGGCTGCTCAAGTCCGCTTGGCGTGCAGCATCTCGATGAGCAGGTTGTTGCAGGGCACCTCCCCGCTCAGGTGCTTGTGGTACAGGTACTCCTCAGCCTGCAGGCTCAGCGCCCGGACCTCCGCCAGCCACAGCAGCAGCTGGCGGAACTTGTCCGTGGAGTGGGGGTAGTGGCAGGCCGTGTACTCCAGCAGCGCCGTGTTGGCCTTCTCCTGAGCATCCTTGGCCAGCGTGTGGTTCTCCAGGTACTTCACGTCTGCAACGGGGAGGATGGGGATGAAATGGTGCCAAACTCACCTGTCTGCCCCGTCTGTGCTACACTGGGTGAGCCAGGAAGGACCCACACTGCAGGGTCGGTGTCCCCTGTGCATGAAATCACTGTGCAGGAGGGGTCCCACACCCTGCCCCAACCCAGCCACGGGCTCTCCATTCCTACTCTACACCCCAGGTCTTCCCTGATGCTGAAGACAGATCCCAAATGCCCTGGCAGTTGGGCTGGTGTCTCCCTGCCCTCACTACCCAGCAAGCTGCAAAGCCAGAAGGTGTTGCCAGCTGTGCCAACACATTGGGAGTTGTTGCCATCAGCCCTCTTTAATTCCTGAAGGTCGAGAAAGCGGCTGAATTAATTCCCTGATAAACCTGATCTTTCCAATGTGGCAACCAGGCTCACCAGCCTGGAAACCGTAATCCTCCCCACCTCACCAGGGCCACAGCAGCTTCCCATAATCCTGCTGCCAGCAGGGGAGGGAGCAGCTCAGCAGGCAGCGAGGTGCAGGCAGGGCCAGTCGTCCCTGCATGCAGATTTCGGGGGCTTTAGGGAACCAGCACTGGGCATTGCCCCATCAGCTGCATACAGCCATAGTCCCACACACCTGCCCAGCAGAGATCTTGCTGCCAACCCTGGCACAGTCGGTGGATTTAGTGGATTAATGTGCAGGACGAAGTACTTGGGAGCACTGCCTCGGTCACAGCCCCACTGGCTCTGCTGCACACAGACCCTGATGTGTGGCCAAATTTCCACTCACCGGCTGGAAACCTGGAAATCTGGGCACAGGGTCTGGCCAAGGCAGCTGGGAGTTTGGGGCTGCCTTGAAGGGATTGTGGCACCCAAGGCTGCTGCAGCCCAGCCAAGCCGGGAGCCCCGAGGGTCAGAGCTGGGAGCAGAGGCGTGGTCGGGGGGACTGCGGAGCCCCCAGGGAGCCCCCAGGGAGCCCCAGCCTCGGGCCGTGCCCATGGCCACGGGCACTGTGGGGGCAGGCACAAAGGTCACAGGTTGTGAGTGGATCAGATCACCCTTCCCTTTTCACTCTGACGGCACATTTGCTCCTATTGTCTCCTGCTACCCGGGTTGTTGTTATGAAATCTCTTTATCTGCATAAGGTTATTGTGCATGTCATTAAAAAAGAGAAGTTATATTGATAAATGTCAAATCTATCCCCTGAGTTGGCTCAACAATAGCTAGTTCTACTCGATGAACTCACCTGGTTCTCTGAAAGACCCTATTCACTGTTTAATTGAATATTTGAATAATCTTTTCATTCCTGCAAGGAATAAAGAATGTTGTCCAAATAACATTGACTCACTTCATTTAGAGACACTGCAGCAGTTGCAAAGACTGTCCTGTGACAAAGCCTCCCATCACACATACAGATATGCCTGGGATTATTTCTATGCCCTCAAGTGTTCTTCCTATTCACAGCTCCTTTTGTTTGGGAGAAGCTGCTGATAAATTGCAAACGCTTAAGGGAATGTGGGCTATAAAAGCCTCTCTTCCTCCCCTCCCCAAGAGTAGCTGCTTCATGAATGTAAGTCATGAAATCGAATGATAGGTCAATCCATTAAGGCTCTATTAAGCCCTTCTGTAGAACAAAGCTAACCTGTGCCGTCCTCATAAATATTGCTATTTTGAGAAGCCCTAATTTTAATTAAATCTCTTTACCTGCTCAGGAGAGAAATCTATTTAGAACTCAAATGGCAGCTCTTGTGAGCAGGGCTTGGCTTTGACTGTGCTGTGGCAGAGTGGTAAATGTGGAAATTCTCTTGTTAAAGGCAATTACATCCTGCACATAATACACAATCCCGTCCTCTACAGCTGAGCCTACGAAGGGCAAATTACTCCAAGTGAGCTCTGCAATATGGAGAGAAAAAGTTGCATTTGGGGCAAAATGATGTATGGGAAAACACAGCTATTGGATTCCACACCCTCCCTGCAAGCCGCTGCTCTGGGGAAGCCATGGGGGGACACTGCTCCTGCTCGCTGTGCTGTGCCGTGCCAGGGGACACAGGGGGACCCGGGACAGCGCGGCGGGACCTGGCCCTCATGTGCTGAGACCGCGGGACAGCGGCCAGGGAAGGTCCCCGGCTCCTTCATTTCCCAGCCCGGGCACTGTTTGTGCCACACCTTATCACTGCTTGAGCAGCGAATTATCGTGTCGCATTTCTCTGGGTTTCTAAACAGCCCCGGAGGAAAGGAAAGCTGAGGGAGGAGATGCTGCAGGTGCAGATCGGGAGAGCAGCGCAGCTCCCACTGCTGGCCCCTGGTCGGGACCCTGCAGGTGCAAAAACGCAAGCACAGAGCCAAGGCGTTGGAGCAGGGACAGGGATGGAGACAAGGATGGGGCTGGAGACAGGTCTGCCACAGACCGTGACGGGCTCACCTGCCAGCACCAGCACCCTGCTGGCACAGGGATCCCAGGGGCAGGAGCAGACTCTGCCAGCCCAGCACGTTTCAGGCCCTGGCGGCAGGGCCCACGGCTCTGGGGTTATTTTGTCTGGGTCAGGTGGGAGCTGTGAGCGCTCCGGCCGCGGGCCCTGGGCTGAGCCTAATCAGGAGCGCAGGAGCCGCGGCCCGAGCGAGCTCTCTGACGCAAATCCCGGAGATACGGCCAGCCCAGCCTGTGTCAACACTCCTGTTTTCCCCGGCCATATCAGCGCTTGTTTCCCTGCCAGTGCGACGGGCGAGTGACCAAAACAGGCTCCGCTTGGCCTGCGGGGTGACAACGACTCTGCAGCTAGAGCAGAGCCCGGCCCCGCAGCGTCAGACACTTTGTGTCCCGGGTGAGAGGGGGACAGGCGGGTGCGGGTCTCGCTCCCGGCTCCTGATGAATCCCCTCTGTCGCACAGCCGCAGCCGGGACTGTGTGTGCCCCTTCCAGCCGCGCTCCCACCCCAAGCTCAGCCCGCGGCAGCACGGCCGGGACCCCAGAGCGGCTGCCCCTCGCCCCAGTGCCCTCAGCTGTACTCACCGAGGCTGAAGAGGATGAGGAACTTGAGGCAGACGAATTCGTGCCGGTCCACCTGGAGCGAGTGTAAGTGCAGGACGAGCTCCTGTGCCCGCAGCACCAGCGTGTTCAGGATGGAGCCGGCCTGCGCTGCGATGGCCGACATGTCCACCTGCGGGACAGGCTGGCATCAGCTTTGGCAGCCCCAGCCCCACCACAACCTGCAGCAGGGCACAGGCAGGAGCCGGCTCCAGCCCTGAGCACTGACTGAGAACTGGGCGTATCAAAAAAAGACTGATGGGTGAAGTGGGAACACAATTTAAAACAGGGAGGGCCCTTCACAGGGAATTGAAGGCACCACATCTCCAAAAGCCACCTCCAGGGACGGAAGGGGCCCCTCTCCCATCCCACCGCCGACAGCACAGGTGGGGCTGTTGATCTCTCCACAAGAGCCATTATTCTCTAGATCCAGGAGCAGTGTGGCAGGATGGGACAGCATGGGACCTTCTGCACAAGCAGATCCAGATTGTAACACCACCACCTGCCTGCCCGAAGCCAAGTTGGCCACACCGGGACAAAGGAAGAAAGAAGTCACTCCATTCCTCCATGCAGCCCCTGCCCGTCCCCACTACCCCCCCCCTCCACAGTCTCAGAGGCCGTTTCTCACCTCCTGGCCAGTGACCAGCAGCACGCTGTGCTCCTTGCCATGCTGCAGCTGCCGGTAGATGTGGTCAAACACCAGCAGCTCACTCCAGCAGTTCTGCAGCAGCTTCATCTGGTCACCCACCTGAAACAGAGCAGGAGCAGCACAGCTGACACCCCCCGTGCTGCAGTGCACAGCACCCACCCTGTGCCTGGCAGGCATCCCATGGGAGGGGAGTCCCTTAGGGTGAGCATGGGGAGCTGGAGCTGCACTCCAGAAAGGGGAGCCCTGGGCTGGAGGAGAGGAGATAGGCAGGTGGCTTTGCAGAGCTGGCTTCAAAGCAGCTCAACATGTTTCAGTGGCACTTGCTGGCTCTTATCAGCACGGGTCTTCCCCCTCCCAGGCACAACCTCCCCAAATCACGCACAAATTTTAACAAAATGACTGCAGGAGAGACACGCGGTGGCTGCACAAAGGGCCTGTGTGTCCAGACAGCCCCTCTGGATACTTTAAAACGAAAGAAGTCAGTGCCTATCCTGAACTCCCTGCCCAGAATGGCAGGTCTGGATGGCACAGGGCCGTGGGGGAGCTGCCGGGCATGGGACATCGCTGTGCCTGCAGCTGCCAGCCCAGCCTGCCCACACACCCACACGCACACTTGTGATCACAGGCACCTGCGCACATGTGCCAGTGTGTGTGCCCAGAGAAACACCTGGGATTGGCCCTGGGCAGAGCTTGAGCCAGGACATCGGCTGGAATGGTCTTGCAGAGCACTGGGGTCTCCAGAAGGTCTTGCAGAGCACTGGGGACTGCAGGCAGCACCAGTGACTGGTGGGATGAGCTGCCAGAGCCAACAGTTGCATTTGGAAGAACTGAAAGCCCCCACGGCTGTGGCGGGATGTAGGGCACCGTCCTGCCAAGAAGCACTATGGGCCACTGGCTTCATCCCCAGCACTGCTCTCCACTGAATCCCAACACCTTCCCACAAAGAGCTGAACTCCTGCCCTGCCTGGGCTCCCCTCTCCTGCAGGGCCAGTGTAAGGAAAGAGCTGGGATAATGGTACTGCCTTGGCTACCGCCCTGAGGAGCAAATCCCATGCCAACAGCCGAGCTCTGCAGGGCCATTGTGCTCCCCCGTTAATAGAAGGAAGACAGATGCAGCATCACAGGGCTGGATAATGCCCTCGTTTTGCTGAAGAGGCTGCAATAAACCCGCGCTGGGAGATTGCAAAAGGGATAGAAACCAGATGAGAAAGAGCTTTATGGTCTCAGAGCCCGCGCTCCCCGTGAGCCGCCGGGATTTGTCTCTCGAGGGCGGTGGGTGGCCAGAGCCGGCCACGGCGCAAGGAGCGAGCCGAGCTGGGAGGGCAGGGAGGGCGGCCGGGCCGTGGCACCGCTGCCGCTCACCTGCAGGGCACTGCGGGGCTGCCGGGGCCGCACTCGCTCCTCACCCCCCAGCCACTGCAGCCGCTGCCGGTCGTGCCCAGCGCTGCAGAGCGTGAGGCTCCTGGTCAACAAAACCCTGGGGAAAACCCCATTCTGCACTAAACCAAAATGGAGACTTTCTGCACCCATGGTGACCCCTGCCCGAGGGCCAGTGGCCTGCTGTGACGGTGGCCAGCCCGAGCAGGGAGCTGGGGCCAGCCCAGCTGCGCGGTCTCGGCCGGTGCTGAGCGCCTCCGCTCTGGCTCAGTCAGGGCGTTGTTTTGGAAGTTCTTTCCTGTGCCTCATTCCTGAGCGGGATGAGCTCCAGAAGAGACAGACAGAAGGTTTTGCCTTGAAAACCATTTTTAAAAAATCAGCTTTTTCAAGGAAAGCACTTTAACAATTTCGAAAACCTATTTTCTTCCTTTAAAAATTGCTAATCGGCTTCTCCCAAACTGTGAGGATTATTTGGCTCCCTCCCTGAAGGCCCTCAGCAGCACATTTCACCCTCTAAGGATGCTGCAGGGCTGCTCCTTTGCCAGCACGCTCCGATGCTTCCTGGGAACGTCACAGTGCACCGAAGCCACACAGCCATGGCCTGGGGGCAATGTGCCTGGGAGCGTGATGGGGTGGGCTGGGGGCTCCGTGGGGCACTCAGAGCTGGCTGGGGTCTGTGGGGTTGTCCGCACACCAAGCTGGGTGTGCCCATGCGGCTCCACTCCGGCACTGAGACTCAGCTGTAGGGGGGCTCAGGCTGGGGGTCGCGGGCTGCACCCCGCCCTGGGCTGGCAGGAGCTAATGGAGGGGCACTCAGAGGCAATCAATCCTCCCAGCCAGGCGGCAGCACACACACTCACCGGTAAAAGTTAAGCAAAGGATCTTCCTCTTTTAATGTCAAGGCTTTTCCTCGGAGTGCTTTATCAAAGGCCTGATATAAGCTGTCTTTGAGAGGCAATCCTTATCTTTTCTTTAAAGCGAGTATTTAACCCATTCACAAAACACGCAGTGAAACCCTCCCCACACTGGAAGAGCAATCCCTGACGGGCTGCAACCCACAGAAAATGCAGTTCTCTGTGGGAAAGGGTCTGGGACGGCGCCAGAGGGGAGGCAGGGCATGCAGAGACAGGGATGGTGCTGCCCAGGCACAGGGCTGCAGGATCTCCAGTGGGTGTAGCTTTAAATCATCTGCAACCTTCCCTGTGGGCTCATAGGTACAAGGTGAAGAAGCCCCTGCAAGTGTCAGGGCTCCCCAAAATGTGCCCAGGCCAGGCAGGGACAGCACAGCCCCACAGTGCCCACTGCTCCCTGCACGGCTGGCTCAGGGCAGCCCCCACCCCGGGTAGCACTCTTTAGGAAGGAGAGTGACCCACCAGAAGCCCTTCTTTGGCAGGAAGCCCTGAGCTGATCTCAGGACATCCATGCCTAGCCACAGACACAAGCAGCACTGGGACGTCCCTGGCCTGTCCCCACCACACAGATGCCCTCCAGGCCTCCACCCAGATCTCAGGCACAGGATTTTCCCCCCAGACCTCTGGCAGGTGAGTGGCACATGTCAGCACCCTGAGCAGCCCCAGTAATTACTGACTGCAAGCAGGACCCATCACCTTGGCTGCTGAGAAGAGTGAGACAGGGTTGGCGTCGCAATGGAAAACCCACACACATCCAAGGGGTTAATGGTCAGGGCAGGTCCCCATTGTCCTGCCCAGATACCACCACGGTGTTCATCTCAAAACAAGCAGCCATCAGCACCACTGTGGCTAGCCCAGGACCCCATGTCCCTGCTGGCTCCCACGCTGCTGCAGCTCTGGCTCTGCAGGCAGGGCTGCGCTGGTCGGGATGCCGCAGGCAGGCAAGCGTCACATTTCCCCCAGTGCATGGGATGCTAAACATTGCTGCAGCATCCATGACCAGAAGGAGATTTTAAATCTGCCAAAAATGCTCTGGCCACTGGCCAGGAGATGGGGTCAAGATGACCCACATGTTAAAGGCAGAGAAGCAACTGACTGCAAACAGGCTTTGTCGTGGCTCTAGGATCTCTTAGCACAGCTGAGGGAAAGCAGCCCAGCAGACAGACCCAGCGACCATAGGGAACATCTGTGGGAACTGTGCTGCCCTCAGCATCCCCCCATCACTGGAGCTTGCCTGTGGGTGGAAGGGTGGTTTGCCCCAGGCCCTTGGCACAGAAGGGCTGAGGAAGGGGTCAGCATCATCCCACCACCCTATGGCTGCGCCCTGCCCCTCCACGGGCACAGGGACCCAGTGCACACCCAGCCTGGCCTGGCCTTCGGGCTGAAACCGTGGCAATTTGTTTAACATTCCTGGCTGCTCATCCCAATCTAAAGGTCACTGCAACCCTGTGTACACGATATTGATATGTGGTATGGCAGTGACACCTATATAAACCAGGCTGTGCAAGACGTGTGTGTATAAAGCACACCAAAACCAGACACAAGCTCCCGGTGCAAGCGTGCGTGCATGCACATCCCTCTGTCTGTCTCTCTCCATATACATATAAAAAAATTACATCTGAAAGGACAAAGTTGCCTGAGACTCACAACCCAACAAAATATATTTCACCCCCGGCCCATATTTTTCTTCCTGAAAAGATGCTGCAAATCTTCCCTCAGTCCTGACACATCTCATCTAGACTCAGTTAAAGTTCGTATTTATGGGCGTCAGCGCTGACCTCTTCCACCTCCGCCCGCGCGGCCTCGCGCCGCGGCTGCCTGGCCGGCCCTCGATAAACAAGCGGGCCCCCAAATCCCCTCTGCCGCGCAGCGTTATTAGTCTTGCCTCCGAAGGCCAGCGCAGTCCGTAATTCTCCTCCTGGTGACACGAGATGAGCGCCGCGACATCAGTCTCCCGGCGGATTGGCATGGGGACCCTCGTTTGTCAGCGGCAGACTGACAGAATTACTGGCCCTTAAATGAAACGATATATCTGGGAAGTTAAATCTGTTTTCAATCTGACTGCCCCGTGCTTGCGGGCGGACGTGGCGTGTGAGCCGATGTCAAGAGGCCATTAGCCCGTGGCCCCCCTCCTTCCCCAGGGGCAGTGGTGGAGCCAGGGGGGCTCTCCCCAGTGTCCCCCAGCCCAGCCACCATGCCAGGAGTGTGGAAACAGCAAAGCACCCATTCTGGCCCTCAGCAGATTGCTAGGGTGGGAATGGGAACAAGACTGTCCAGCTCCAGGGGAAACAGCTCCCACTCTCCCTGGGCAGGGACCAAAGGCTCATCCTAACCAGGCAGGAGCCAGCAGTTCCCCATGTCCCTGAGGATTTGCTCCTTCCTCTCCAGGCTCCCTGAAAGGCCCCTGGGAGAAGCCAGGTCTCTGCTAACAGCCATGTGGAAGGAGCACAGCAGGGCTGGGCAGTCCACAATGGGACAATCTGCCCACGCCTGCCCGTCTCACCTGCCTGCACCTTCACACAGACCTTCCCAGGGATGGAGAGGGCTGCTGGCCCTGAGGCCCCCGAGATGGCTGCCGGTGCCATCGATCTCAGAGATTGCGATGTTCCTCCGTGCTGGCTTTAGGGCAGAGCCATAAACCCTGCGCTAGCAGGACTTCATTTACCGCCCCAGCAGCCGTTTGCTTTTATGTGCCAGGCAGGAGCAGGAATGGGGATTCAAGATCTCAGACCTACTCCTGCTTCCCACTGGCTGCTCTCCCAAGCCTGAGGAAAAGCCCCTGCCCTGGCCAGGGAGGATGAGCCATGTGGGGTGGCAGGGGCAGCCCCAGCAGCACCTACAGAGACACTGAGGACACCAGGCACCCTCTCTCCGTGCTGGGCTCAGAGCTACCCGGGGCTCTGTGCACAGGATGCTACATCCTCCCTCTCCCACTGCAGCCAGGGTGGGCTGTGGGGTCCTGCAGCCCCTGGCCCTGGGAGATGCTGGGAATGCACCCCACAGTCACCACGTGGGTAAAGCAAAGAGCTTGAGCCCCCAGGATGGCAGTGATGGATGTGGGCACCTGCTACCAAACCCCATGTCCTGAGCACAGCAGGGCAAATGCCCTGCCCCCAACAGGACACTGCTCTGCCCAGGTGAGGCCTGTGGCACTGCCAGCCCCCAAAGTCCCACGGCAAGAGGAACACCCCCCCAACACCGATTCACACAGGAACAGCCTATTTTGGTGGCACAGTCATGCTGACAATGGAGTTACAAGGCTACACAGCTATACAGCTGGGAAGTGAATTTACACTGTTTACAATATCTCCTGCAAAACAACAACCACCCTGTTCCCAAAATCCAGGCTGGACACTGATATGATTGAAACAAGCCCAACCCATCTCCACAATGCCATTTCCTGACACTGTTCTGGCAGACAGGGGCTATTTTGAGCCACAAGACTTGGCCACACTCAGCCCCATGGCACAGGGAAGAGCCTGGTCCTGTCCTACAGCACAGTCCCAGTGGAAGAAGGTGATTTTGGCCAGAGCCAGGCAGCACAATCTCATTCTAGAAACACAAGGAAGCACCTGAAACATGAGAAAGTACTCATCACAGCTGCCCCAGGATCTCTGGGTTTTGGCCGTGCTGCAAAATTTTCTCTCCCATTTTTGCACCAGTTTGGGATCTTAGGCTAGCCCAGAACATGGAAGGAAAATTTCTGAAAGTTTGGCAAAAGTGTGCAGGATGGCAGAAACTGCTCCAGCCCTGCTAACCCTTCCCTGGCCCCTGTAAATGTTCAGGGACATTTACTAGAGGGAATGTGTTGGCAGGATGGAGGTCTGCTCCATGCCCCCCAGGTGGGCACACTTGTGGGCTGCTGGCAGCAGGTGGCTTGGGCTGCCTGGTGCTAATGGGACCCACCTGGCCACATCAATTTTCCTCCTAAAGGCACAGGAGAGAATTGTCTCAACTATAACTCCTCAGCGTTACATTTTTCAGTTATATCTTGAGCTTGACACCACAGTCACTCTGCCGGCGATTGTCTCAACACCTGCCCCCGTGATGAATCTGAGACCATTAGCCCCACAGGGCAGAGGGAACTGCTCCGGCACCGCAGCCTTGCCATGCAAGGAGCTGGGAGCAGGACTGGGACATGTCAACAGATCTGCATTGATAACCCCAGGCTTGTGCCCATAGCTGTTACCCTGTCCTCACAACATTTCGCCCACAGTCCTGCCCACATCCCAACCTCACTCCTGCCTGCTTCCCGCTGTCCCCCCAGAGCAGCATCCATCGCCCTGACAGGTCCTACCTCCAGCTCCTTGAAGAAGATGCAGCTCCGTGCCCACTCCACAATGGAGAAGAGGGTCTGGTCTGCCATCTTGCACATGAGGCCGAAGGTGCTGAGCTTCTCATGACGGCCTTTGCCTTGCTCTTGCTGCAGGCAGGACAGTATCCGTGCCTTCACCTGGGCCTCGTCAGGCTCCAGCTGCAGCAGCTTGAGGATAACCTCGGGGATGTCAGGGGGGGAGCTGCTGGGGTAGGTCTCTGGGTACATGTAAGCAGGCACGGCCTCGTGGGCAGCTGTGTAGTGGTCGGGGTACTCGGACTTGATGGTGCGGTTGGGGAAGGAGGGGTAGTGGTAGCCGGGCAGCGGCGTGTGGCCAGGCACCGTCATCCCCAGGGACGGCGTCCCATAGGGGCTGCGCTCGTAATCCACGGGCGTCAGGGCAGCCGGGTTGGGCGGCAGTGTCTTGGTCATGGCGTGGATGCTGTGGATGGTGGAGGACAGGCTGTAGTCACTCTGCACAGGGGACATGATCTGAGGCACAGTCTCCAGCTTGAAGCCGTTGGCACGGATCAGAGCTTTCTTCTGCTGCTTTAAGGCACGGTCCCGCTTGTACATGGGTCCAAACTTGTTCCTCCCTCCACGCATCCGGTCTGCACGGACAGCTGGAGACAGAAAGAGGGCAGAGACTGTGGTGAACCCACATGGAGAGAGACCAGGGCTTCCACAGGGCACAGAGGAAATGCTGGGGGGCATGTCAGAAAGGGTTTGGGGGGCACTGGGGAGACTGTCCCAGAAAGCTGATGGCAGATTGTGTCACTCCCAGCCCAGCCAATGTCACCCTCAGAGCCTCTGGGGATTGCAGGAAAGGAAGAGACATTTGGCTTTCGCTACAAAATGAGCTGGGGGATAAAGCAGATTTCATTCCCTGTGGGGTGAGGGGACAGCTCTTAAAGCCTGAGCAGAGGAGGGGATCTGACACTCACTTTAGTTTTAACAACCCATGTCACTGGACCAGCCCTGGGATTTCCTTGTTTCTGCGGAGCCCGGGACCCCACAGTCCCCTCGGAATCCTGGTTCTTCCCACCCAGGCTGCACATGCTGCTTCTCAGCACATCTCTGCCCCTCTGTCGGGCAGCATGGCTGGCAGGTCCCAGTGGATGTACTCCACCCCACCGGCCTCAGGCAGGAGGCTGCCAGCCCTGGGGGTGCCAGCACTGGCCAGGGCACTGCTGGAGCATCCCTCTGGCAGAGCCCTCTGAGCACTGCAGCAAAGCAGATGTTCCCACCAAACCAAAAAAAACCCCAGGAACTTCCAACATGCAGGGGAGCAGGTGCTTCTCTGCAGAAGGAGCCTGTCCTCCTGCAGTGCCTCTCTGTGCTCCGGAGGCTGCTGCCCTGGCATCCCTTGGAAGATCCTCAGATCACTGGGGCTGGACGACAGCGCAGAGGCACGGAGTGCGCCGGCGAGAGCAGCCTGCAGTGAGCATCAAAGGCAAACCCCTCTGCTAGTTCGTGTTCCTGCTGACAGCCAGCGGGTCTTGCTTTGCCTCTCAGCTGTTACCTCTGCCTTTCTTTTGCCTACTTATCCTGGGGCTCACAGCCAGCCTCCCCGGAGAGCTGCAGCACCTCCCAGGCTGGAAAGGCGGGAGCATGGCCGGGAGCAGCAGCATTTCCAGGACGAGCAGGAATGTGCTCCCAGGAGAGGAGCCCTGGCTTCCTCCCTCATTCTTTATTCATGAAAACAGCATCTCACTGGGAGCGGGCTGCCAGCGGCAGCCTCTGAAGAGAGGGGTGCTGTGGCCTCCGCTCCCGAGAGTCGGCCCACGCCCCTCTGAGCAGCAGAGAGCTGTCCCGGGGCAGCTCCTGACTCGGGTACAAGGGAGCTGGCCGCACTCAGCACATGTGCACACCCAGCCAGGGTCCCACAAAGGCGGGCAGGCTGGTAGCCCGAGCTGGCAGTCAGGCTGGCAGCCCTGGGCACACACCACAGAGCCAGAGCACACCAAAACCCAAATCTCGCACCCACTCGAGGTGCCGTTATCCCACCACTGCTCGAGGTCGGGAGCAGAGACACCCGGGAATTCCATCGCAAAGCAAACCCTGCAACCCTGGGCAAGGGTGCACAGGCAGAGACCCTGCTAGGGCTGCCTGCACTCCCACACACGGCGAGAGGTGCTCGCAGTCCGGTCTTACGAGCCCTGCAGCGGCAACTGCACACACCTCCTCCCCTCTCCCAGCAAGAGCACAAAGGGAGAAAATGCCTTTTAATTCCCTCCTGCTCTGCTTTTCCTGCGATTTGTGCCACACTTGGGATTGGGAACAACTTGCCATTTGCTGTGTCCCAGCTGACAGCTGAGAAGAAAATTATGCATCCTGACCTCCAGGGCAAGGGGCCCCAAGTGGAGCCACGCAGGAAGCGCCTGCACCCCCAACAACCCCCTAAGAACCATCTGCAGGTGACCCCCGAGCCACACACCCACACGGTGGCGGAGGAGCTTGCACCACCTCGCCTGCTCTCATCCCAAAGCAGAGCCCTGCCTGGGGCACGCTGATGGCCAGGCTCTGCCTCCTTTGGCCACCTTTCTTTGCCTGGGCAGGGACATGGAAGGTGCCACGGGTAGTGCCTGCAGGGTGCCCGGGGCTGTGGGCAGCCTTCGGCCAGGGCTGTGCTTCTCCTCCCAGGGAAGTTTCGCTGCACCTCCCTTTCAGACACTTTGAGGGGTGCCTGCATCAACACTGTTCCCAAAATCAATCACCTCGGGGTTGCTCTTGTCATGTGGACCATCACCTCTGATGTCTTGACCAAAAATACCAGGAGCTGAAAAAGGTGGTCTCTTTTTTGCCACAAAAGAGACGGTTCCATGGGAATATTGCCCTTGGCTGGGTGATTGCCTCGTCTGCCCAGCTCTGCTAAGGAGCCAACAGCAAGAAAAACACACAAGAAAAGGCTGTTGGGACAGCTATGGGACCAAAGCACCTCCACGGTGTACATGACAAAAACTGCTGGAAAGCAACAAATTGAGACCATACGTTTTCCCCGGGCACCCCAAATACTGTCCCTACCCGTCTCCAGCCCCTGCCCAGCTCCCAAATCCCCTTGCGACATAGATCAAAACGGCCAGAGCGTACACCGAGGGATTTAGGACACCAGTAACTCCAGCACAGAGAGAAGAGTGGAACTGGGATCTGTTTTGGAAGCCAGCGCACTCCCGGAGTTTGCAGGGGTTGAATTTGCAGCTCGATGTTGTGTCTTACTCCTGCGCTTCTGCTCGCAGGCTCCCACCCCGCTCCCGGGGCGAGCGGCCGCCCTGCCAGAACACGGGGGATTCCGACTAACCGCGCTGTGTCCCGAGCAGCGAGCCCGGCAGGCAAGGGGCTCAGCCCGTCCATGGTCAGGCGGGACGACTCAGCCCATTTCCACCCGCTGCAAAATGCAAACGATTTCGAGGGCGAAGTGAGGAGGGGGCGGCTGACTCTGGGGTGGGGGGCTCCTTCTGCCTCTGCTTTTGCTCTGCCGTCCCGAGCCAACGACCGGACTCCTCCCGTGTATTTCGTTGCCGGATGCTAAGCGTCGCAGAACCCGCAACACGGGCTGTCGGGGCTCTACTCTGATGCCGGGGTCCTCTGCGCCGACAGGAGAGAGGCGGCGGCAGTGGGGCTGGAATCGCCCCCCCGGGGGTCAGAAATCCGTTATACTAAATGTTACCGAGAGGAAAAATATAATTCGTAGTGGGTCTGCGGCAGTTTTATTGCGATCCCCATAATTTTTAGCGTTTTTCCTTAAGTCTCGGCTTCTGGAATTATGTGCTTAAGGAAAACAGTAATTTATTTGCTATTTCCCAACCTTCCTGCCAGCAAAAAAAAATCCTGGAAAGTTCAAGCCGTAGCAGCAGAAACCCCGGGAAAACAAACAAAATGAAACAAGGAAAAGAAGGAGACGACTCTAAAACCCGATTTTTGTTCTTAACTTGGGAGGGAAAAACGGAATCGAATCGCCCGCGGGACTGACTGGCCCGGGAAGGTGGCGGCGGCGGGGACAACGCAACCGGACCCGGCAACTGCACAGTCCCTTCACAGACCCCGGCCCCCGCCACCCCCC
>VWYI01044209.1:11788-30404 GCA_013399455.1 Anthoscopus minutus
GGATGGGATGGGATGGGATGGGATGGGATGGGATGGGATGGGATGGGATGGGATGGGATGAGCCGAGCACGGAGCAGAGGCTCCTTTTTAGCCTTGCTCTTGGAGCACCCCGGGATGCTGCAGCCCTGTTCCATCCAGGATTTGCAGGGAAACGTCCCCACGTGCCGGGTGTGGAGCTCCGGACGGGCAGCGCTGCATCCCAGGCCTGGAGACTGCAGCTGCCAAAGGACAGGCGTGGTGGCTTTCAGGCATGGCCTTCCCAAAGAGTTTTAATGGGAATTTGGGGCGGGTGACGTGTCTGGAGCACAAGGAACGGCCGGGGGGCACCTGAGCCGAAAGTGCCACCGCAGATGTCCCAGGGGACAGAGGCAGCCGAGCTCTGGTGGCCGCTCTGGGGCTCCGGGCGAGCAGCGCTGGGCGGGGGAAAACACCCCTGAGCCCCTTCTCACCTTCTCCAGAGCCTTGGGAAGGGTGGGAAATGCCCTTGGATGAGGCGGTGACAGAGGCAGCCGCAGCCCGAGGACACCGCGGTGACCGCCCCCATCCCCGCGCTCCCGGAATTCCCCCGCCAGCCCCTGGAAACGCTCCTTTCATCCCAGCCTTGGCTTCCGCCGCCTCCGAGCCCCCTCGCAGCCCCCCACCATTGTCCGCGGCGCTTTTATCCGTCCAGCCCTTTCATTCCGAGGATTGGCAATTCCCGCAGCCCGGCCCCGCGGGGGTTTGGGGCTGCTGGAGATGACCTCAGCCTCCCCAAATGACCTCAGCCGCGTTTTGCTGAGAAAATGCCATTTTTTTGGGTGACATCAGCCTCAAACGCTGCGGTTACTGCCCGAGAGGGTGTGGGAGTGGGGCTGGGCTTCTGCCGGGTACAGGAAAATCAGGAAAAGCATCCCGAGATGAATTGTCCTGCAGGATGAGGGAATGCCGGAGGGCTCAGAGCACCGCGGGTTGCCCCGTGGGTTTATATCCACTGATCCAAGCTTCCCTGGCCGCTATCCCGAGGGATCAAACAGCCTGGACCCTTCTCCTCTGGTCCTGGGGGAAATTCCCGCTGCTGCATCCCATGCTTTGGGACCGCAGCCACCGCCGAAGGGCAGGTGTAGGGACTTCCAGCCATGGGAACTGGGCATTCCCAAAGATTTTTAGTGGGAATGCTGGGGTGCGGGATGTGTCTGTGCCTCTCTGGGTCACACCAGGCTTGGATCCCCCCTCACCCGGGGGCTGCTTTGGGATCCACATCCCCCTGGAGCAGCGGCACCGCCTTAAAAAAGGAGGAAAAAAGGGAATTTTGGGGTCGGAGCAGCCGGGAGCTGCCAGGGCGAGCAGCTCCAGCGCCGCTCCCAGCAGGTCCAGGGAGGGTTTCCCGGCAGAGCGGAGCTGAGGGCGCTCCCCTGGCCCCGGGGCCCTGAGTCAGCCCCGGCGCCGGCTCCTGCCCGGGCTTGTGCCGGGAATCCTGGATCCGCCGAGCCCTTACTTGGGATCGGGAGCGCCCCGGAGGGACGCGGAGGTGACCCCAGGGACATCCCGCGGCCACAGCCACCCCTGGCGCTGGGAACGCGGCGTGGGGATGGGGCTGGACCCCGCTGGAGCTCCCGGAGCGCCGGAAGGGATGGGTGGGGGCCGCTGGCAGCTCTCATTAGCGGCTGGCTCTTAATGACGCCCAGAGCGGCTCGGGGATGCCCCTGGAGATCTGGAATTTGGGTGTCACCTCCCCGCTGGCCGCGCTCCTTCTTTGGGACCTTGGGGCTGTTCCTTCCTGTCGGAATCCCCCGCTGCCGGGTTTCGTGTCGGGGCCTTTTTGTGCGTCTGACACATCGTGGGCCCAGAGCCAGGGATATTTCTGAGACATTTTGTCAGAACTTTGAGTGCCGGAACAATTAACACAACAAAGCTGAGGTGGTTTTGTTCCTTTGCCTCTGATTCTTTCAAAGTGGGTTTTTTTTTTGTAGCCTTTTTTTGTAGTTTGTTTTTTAAAATTTTTTTTTAAGGTGCCTCCACCTGTTTTTTGCTGGATTTCTTTGAAGATCTGAAGCAGAGAAATCCCCACATGAAAGTTCTCCCGTCTTCAATGGCAGCCTGAAGCGGCCCCCACCAAAAAAAGGGAGAAAAGAGGAGCCTGGAAACTTTGATCCCATTTTTCAGGAGCACAGGGAATGGCTGGGTCACACCTGAGCCAAAAATGCAACCCCAGACCCCACTGGGGACACGGCTGGCCGGGCAATGCTGGCCACTCTGAAGCTCCTGTGCCCTCCTGGAGCTGCAGTGACGTTTTTTGGGGCGCTGGAAGATTTCTCCCAGCAGGACAGCTCCGCCCATCCCATGCCAGGAACTCTGGGATGCTCCGCGGAACGGGACAGAGGGGACAGAGGGGACAGAGGGGACAGAGGGAACCAGGTCCGGCACTGCTGGAGCAACATCTGTGGCTATGGGACCATCAGGACAAGTCCTGTCCTTGCCATCCCTTGCAGGATCCACCCCACGGTGCCCACCATGATGGGAGCCGTGAAATCCTGGAACGTCCTGAGCTGGAAGAAGCCGCAGGGATCCTGGAGCTCAACCCCTGAGCGCAGCCCCGCAGCCCGGGACACTCCGGGCTTGCGAAAGCCACAGCTCATCCCCGGGCCAGCCCTGCCGGCGGTGACTCAGGTGGCCCCGGTGACACCTCCTGGCACCGCCGCGCTGCCCCGGGCTCCCTGCGCGGGCACAGCCGGAGGTGCGGGATTCCAAGGGCTGGAAGCTCTCAAGATCTTGTAAACGCGAGCTCAGCCACAGGCGCGGACACAGGGCCTGACCCGAGGCCTTGGAGGAAGCTTCTGGATCTAGAATGGTGAGTGGGAATAGTTTAGAGAGAAAGGCACCGAGTTGGGCTGTGGGAAGCTTTAAGGGTTGAAGGTTAGGGTGCAGAAGTAGTTATAAAGGAGTTGAAGGTATGACAAGTGGTTTTGCGAGCCCCTATGTGATTGGTTCAGAGAGCCTGCACTGCGGCAGAGACGGATAAAACAAAATAATTAACTATTGGTGTGAAAGCAGAAACATTTCTTTGTGGCAGAAGTTTATTGGCTAATTGACCTTTAAAAAATCTTGTGACCTCTGGCCTTGTGACCACTGACCAGGAAGGAACATCTGGTGAATGAGGGGAAGACGCTCCCGCTCCTCCATGAGGCTGTGAAGAAGAAAAATAAATCACATTTGAAGACCCTGTGGTCCCAAATTCCCGATGGGAGGGTACCCCAACACGGGACTCTGCCCGGGGTGGGCACGAGGCTGCTGCCAGCCCGCCCGGGGCAGCGGGGGCTGCGGCAGCCCCTGCCCAGCGCCGCTTCTACCTCGGCCCGGAGCCTCCGTCCCCATGGCCCCGCCGGCAGCTGCGGGCGATTTTCCCGGCGGATCCGGCAGCCCGGCCACGCAAAGCAGCAGCCAGGCGGGTTTCTGCAGGGCCGGGCCCCTCTGGGGCAGCGAAGCCCCTCAGGCACCCGAGCGGCCGCGGGAGCCCGGCGGGGGCCGCTGGGAACGGGCAGCGCCCACCCCCAGCTCGCCGAGGGCCGGGGGCTGCTCCCGGCGGGCGCAGGCTGGGATCCCGCCGGGAATGAGAAGCGGGCAGGGCTCTGGCAGCCGGGGGAAGCGGTTCTGCCGGCTCCGGGAGGAGCGGGCTGGCACCGCCACCGCTTCGGGGTGCGCCGCGCCCGCCGGGCCGGCTCCCGGGGCAGCCCCGCCACCTCCCGTGCCTGCTTTGCACGCGTGGGAAGGGCTTGAGAAGGGAGCGGGGCGTTATTCCCATGGGATCATGAATCCCAGCGGGCATTGCCGGGCTCGGGGAGGGCCGGGCTGTGCAGGGCAGGGCGCTGAGGCCGAGAGCTTGGAGGGACGGATGCGATCTGGGCTCGCTGTGACCGCGGCAGGAGCCAGGGAGGGGCTGGATTTTAGGGACAGAGGTGGCATTGGAAGGGCTCCTCAGGGAACGGTCGCTGTTCCAAACCTCCCAGAGACGCAGGAACCTTTGGAAAGCGCTCTCAGGGATGCATCTCAGGGCTCGTGGGATTTTGGGATTGTTCTGTGCAGGGCCGAGAGCCGGGTCGGTGGTCCTGGTGGGTTCTTCCAGCTCAGGATGTCTCAGGATCTCTCTTTTTTTATCTTGGTTTCTTCAGTGCCAGAACCTTGGCTCTGGTATTTGCATTCCTGAGGAGAAATGGGAAGTTTGGATATTTTAGCTCACCTCGGAGATGCACAGGGTGGGATTTTGGCATCTGCCATCGACCCGCGAGCCCCGCCAGCCCTCGGGGAGGCGATCAACGATCTCTAATCTTATCTTGCTGTCTCTCTGCTGCTTTTCTCCCCTCGCTGCCTCCCCCTCCCTTTGTAGCCAGCCCCGTTTCCCCTCCAGCCTCGGCTTTGATCCCGGGAAGCAGCAATTGATCCTCCTTATCTTTATTGTGGGAGACACATTCCCGGCACTGCCCTTAATTAAATTCCTCTTCTTTTTCCTCCTCGAGCCTCTCTCCCCCCGCCAAGCCCTGACGAGGATTTATTTTTAAACGTGCAATTAAATGATTGGAGCGGCCACGAGCGGGACACAGCGGGGCCGCGAGAGCTCAAGGGGCTGCTGGTGGCCCTGAGGTGCTGGCACTGGTCACAGCGGCATTGGTGCTGGTCACAGCGGCCACGGTGGCACTGGCAGCGGTCACAGTGACACGGGGATGGCCCGCAGTGGCACAGGCACTGGCCACAGCAACATGGGGAGGGGTCACTGCAGCCCAGGCACTGACTGTGGTGGCACTGGCACAAATCCTGCTGGCACTGACACTGGCCGCGGTGGCCTTGGCACTTGCCATAAGGGCATTTGCACCTGTCACGGTGACATCGGCACTGGTCACAGTGACACGGGGTTTGCCCACAGCGGCACCTGCCACGGTGGCCCTGTCACCTGCCATGGTGGCCCTGGCACCTGCCACGGTGGCCCTGGCACCTGCCACGGTGGCCCTGGCCGTGCCAGGTGAGTCACGGTGCCCAGGCCGTGGCTCTGGCCGCTTTGAGCTTTTCTGCTGGGAAATGTCCCCTGCAGCTTGTGACCCGCAGGGCAGGGAGGATTTTCCATGCGGAACAGCCGAAATTCCCCCGGAGACAGCGCAGGAATGCGCGGCATGTTACCCCCGGTACCAGCGCTGCTTCTTACGGCCTGAGCTCGGCCCCGCCGCCGGGGGAGGGGACAGCCGGGCACCGCCGTGTCCCCAGTGACCGCTGCCAACATTCCCTCTCCCCAATCCCTTTCTCCTCCTCCTCCTCGGGAACGCTCCCGGCGCTGTGCCTGGCTCCGGTACGCGCCCAGGGGAGGCGGGCGAGCCCTTCGGGGTCCGTCCTGCTCTGGGCACACAGGGACCCTCCGCCTGTCCCTGCCTGTCCCCAGCGCGCTCTGTCCCCGCGGAGAGCCCCAGTCTCGTCATGTGTCACACCGAGGAGTGGCTGAAGCCCACGAGGGTCCCCGTGGCGGTGGCAGCGCTCCCCGTCCCTCATCCCGCGCTCATCCCGCGGCTGCGGCTCTTACATAACCCGCAATTAGCGGCGGCAGCGAGGCCTGGTGGGATTAAGGAATTCCTGCCGGACTGACGTCAGAGCTTCACCTCTCCCGCACAAAGGGGGCCCTTGTGAGCCCCTGGCCCCGCCGGGACAGGGCGAGTCCTCAGGGAGCCCCGCGGGAATTGTCCCCGCCGCCAGCGCCGCCGGCCCGCGGCTCCCCTGGCTGGGCCGGGACGGCGCCAGTGGCCCCGTGTGCCCGGGGCTCGCCCGTGAGAGGGGGCTCGGCCCGGGCCTGGGGAGTGGCTGGAGGGCAGCGCGGTCACTCCTGGCCGGAGGGGGAGCGGACAGCCGGACATGGGGACCCCGTCCCCCTGCGCGGGGATCACCCCAGGAGCTCTCCTCGCTGGGGCCTCCTCGGCTGCTGCCAACGAGGTCACAGGGCCCGGCCAGTGCCAGGCCGTGGCGTGAATGTCCCCAAGTGTCACAGGCACAGAGCGGGGGTGGCAGGGCTCACACGTGCGGGGCTCCTGCCCCGAATCTTCCTCTGCTTCACGGCGATTGTGACAGCACGAGCAGTTCTAACGAAATGGGGTTTCAGTTTAACAGATGGGATATCGGGAAGGCGATTTTTAAAGGGAGGGTGGGGAGACCCTGGGATGGAATTCCCAGAGAATCCGTGGCTGCCCCAGGGGAGCATTCAAAGCCAGGTTATGGGGCTTGGGGCAGCGTGGGGCAGTGGAAGGTGTCCTTGCCCATGGCAGGGGTGGCACTGGATGAGCTTTAGGGTCCCTTCCGACCCAAACCATCCTGTGACGTCACCATTGCTGATGCTGCGCTGCGGGCAGGAAGGTGTTAATGCCCTAATTGGGGTGCGCGACCCCACCCTGGGCTCCGCCCCTGCCCCGCCCCGTGGGAAGAGGCCCCGGAGCGGCCCCGGGATCTGCGGCGGGGACCGGGGGCCCCCCTGCGGCCGCGGCGCCGCATCCCGGTCCCCTCCCGGAGCATCCCGGTCCCGGAGCATCCCGGTCCTGGAGCATCCCCTTCCCTTCCCGCAGAAGGGGGGGTCCCGCACTCCCTCTCCTGGCAGAATTCCCTTCCCGCAGCCCCTGCACCACCGGGCTCCCGGTCTGGACTCGGGCAGGGGTCGCAGGCGAGTTTAGGGAATTCTGGAGTTTAATTACTCACGGTTTTGTTCCTTTCCCGGTGTCAGGGCTGACCAGGATGCACCTGGCTGGGAAGAGGCAGAGGAGGGAATCCTGCAGGACCTGAGGGTGGCACAGATCCCCCTGCTCTGTCCTGTGCCTCCCCCTGGGCGGGGGGGTTCTGCTCCTGCCCTGGGGCTTGGCCCAGCCTCATCTTTGATATCAAACCTTTATCACCTCCCAGCTGTGATGCTCAAGAGGGGATGCAGGGACCCCGATGTGAGGCCACAGCAGGGCTCGGCCCTGGGAGCATGAAGGAGGCGGCAGAGGGACCCTCAAGCCTCCCAAAAACCATGTGCCAGTCCTGAGAATCACTACTGAAAATGTTTAGGGCCGAATTCTCACCTGAGGCCAAGTGGTTTGGGGGTCTCAGAGTGAGTGGAGCAGCTGCTGTTTGCACCAGAGGAGCCCTGGCTGTGCAGGTGTTTTATATATATATATTTATATATAGTTGTGTGTGTATATATTACATAAATATATAGGTATGAAATAATTTAAGAACCATCCGAGACAGCATGCTGTGCTCTGGGGTGGGGCTGGGGGGCAGCTGCTGCCCCTCCACCCCTGCCCCACCGGCTTTGATTCACAAATGGAAACAGAGTCTGGAATTAAATTAAAAACCGCACACACACACGCACACACACACGACACGGGGCAGAGGCTGGGCAAGTCCAGGTGTCCCTGAAGAGATCCAAGCCAAAGGGTTGGGAGGTCGGGGAGTGAGCCCAGTGCAGGGGGTGGTGCCGGTGCTGACTCCCCTGGGTGTGCCCAGCCCCTGTGGGGACACCGGGGCGGTGTCACAGCCCCGCTGTCCTGGCTGGGCCGTGGCAGAGGTTGGTGGCACGTGTGTGTCCTGCTGCCTTTGTCCTCATTGCCTTTTCCATCTCCACCTGCTTTGCCTTTGCTGTGTCCCAGGACTTTTTGCCACCTTGGTTGTCAAGGCTGAAAGGGAAAACCCTGCCCCAATGAAGCCCTCTCCTCTCCCTGCTGGAAGTTCTCCCAGAGCCAGGTTTGGTCCAGCTCAATCCTTCCCTGGAGACCCCCAGAGAAGATCTCCTTCCCCGGGGACTTCAGGATGACCTTTCAAAAACCCCCCAAAACCCCTTATAGAAAAAGCCAGAAATCACCTCCAGAACTCCTCCTCGCTCCCCATCCCACCCTTCCCAAACATCCCAGAGGGATCCCAGATCCAAGCGATTGCCGTGGAGGGCCGGGAAAGCGGCCGAACCGAGCGTGTGGGGAAGGCTTTGGACCCTCATCCCCCCGTCCCTCTCCTCATCGGGAAACAACAGCCCCGGGGCTGGCGGATCAGCTGGGGAGCAGCACATGCTCCAGGAAGTAGCTGATGGAGTCCCAGTGCTTCCAGAGGAAGAAGAGGAAGAGGACGAGCAGGGCGGTGCTGAGGATGCGCATGCGGGTCTTCATGAGCGGCGTGATGAAGTTGGCGATGGTGGAGACGAAGACGAGCAGCACGGCCATGAGGGCCAGGATGACGTTGATGAACTTGCCCAGCAGCGCCCGGGCGTTGGCGTTCTCCACGCCCTCCAGCTGCACCACCTGCTGCTGCTGCTGCTGCAGCTCCAGCTTGGTCACCCGCGTCAGGCACGACTCCACCGCCTCCTGCCAGGGGACAGCGGGGCCAGGGAGGGCCCCGAGGGGCTCAGTGCCTGGGTTTGCTGCTGGGGAATTCGGTTCTGTCTGGGGGACGGCTCAAAGGGGACGTGGGGACTGTGCTGGCCCACATGTGGCTTGTCACAGCCCTGTGGTATTGGCTTGTCACAGCCCAGTGCTGCGGTCACCCGGGTGGAGCAAGGCAGGGGTGACAGCACAAGGGGGAATGGAGGGCAAGGATAGGTGGGATATTGGGATGAAATTCCTCCCTGGGGTGGAATTCCCAGAGAATCCATGGCTGCCTTATCCCTGGAAGCGTCCCAGGCCAGATTGGAGCAGCCTGGGAGGTGTCGCTGCCCATGGCAGGGCTGCCACCGGGTGATTTTTAAAGCCCCTTCTGACCCACACAAGTCTGGGATTCCCTGGTTTTGGGGACAAGGTTTAGTCACCTGCCTCTTGCTGTGACAGCACCGCAGGGAGAACCTCACCTGGAGGGTGCTGGGAGAAGGGACCCCACTGCTCCCTCCCTCAGCGCTGGCTGGGGCGAGCACAGGGGGCCGGGCACAGCCCTACCTGGATGTCCCGTGCCCTCTCGTAGGACTGGTAGGCCACCTTCTCCTCCATGCTGGCCAGCTCCTGCTTCAGGTTGGTCATCTCGTTCTGGTGCAGCTCCGTCAGGTCGTTCAGCTGCTCCTCCAGGCGCTCATACCTGCACAGGGCAGCTGGGCTGGGACACGTCCCCGAGACCTCCTGGCACTGGGGACAGCACCCGGCCCCTCCCAGCCTCCCCTGGTTGTGGGAAAATGTCTCAAGATGCTCCATGGGGCTCTGGCAGCGAGGAGAGCTGCAGCTCCCCGTGCCTCCTGGCTGGACAAGCCCAGGAGGGCTGCTCGTGGTCCCCCAAGAGCCACCCCGGGTGACGCTGCCCCAGCACCCGCCCGTCCCTACCTGTAGCGCTCCTCCTGCAAGCACTGGGTCATGTAGGTGTAATCCCGCTGTAGCTGGGCCTTCAGGTCCTCCATGGAGTCCTCCAGGTGGGACTGGCTGTCCTTGATCTCCCGCAGCTCCTCCAGGATGGTGTCGAAGTTGTTGTGGTGGCTGTCCAGCGTGTTGGACTTGGGGCTCCCGAGGCCGCCGGGCCCCGCGCCGGAGTTGCTGCCGGCGGCGGAGCCCGAGGTGGCACTGGAGCATTCGTCATCGCTGCCGTACTTGGGGCTGGACACCAGCGTGGCGCTGCCGCTCAGCGCCCGCGCCGCCTCCTCGGGGTGCCCGTCGTCCAGCGTGTCCTTCAGGTGCGCGATGTTGTCGGCGCTGCCGAACTTGTTGCGGATCAGGCTGGCGAACTCCCGCGGCTTGGACACCACGGCCGTGTGGGTGGCCTGGGACAGCCCCGAGAGCCCCCCCTTGACTCCTTCCACCACGCCCCCGCTGAAGCCGCTGATGCTGGAGCGGACATTGGCGCCCACGTCCTTCAGCCCTTGGTGCATGTCCCGGAAAACATCCTTGGGCTGGCGGGAGGGGCCGTTCTGCTCGATCTCCTTCAGCTTCTTGTGGTAGTGCTCCAGCTTCTTGTGCAGCTGCGCGATGGTCTGGGCCGACTTCTGGTTCTTCTTCTCGAACACCTGCTTGATGCGCGACGCCTGCTGCTTGTCGGCGTTGTTGGCCAGCTTCAGGTACTCGGCCACGTTGTCATCCCGCGCCTCCTGCTCGATCTTGATCTGCTCCGTGATCTTGAGGATCTTCTGGTGCAGGTGCTCGATGGCCGCCTTGGTGCGGTGAGGGTCGGGGGTGCCATCGGGCACGTCCAGGCACACGGGGCCATCAGCGTCGCCGTGCCCGGCGCCCGGGGGCAGGCTCAGGGTGGTCACGTCGCCCTTGTCCAGCTGGCGGTGAAGGAAAAGGAGGGGGATGCTCAGGGGAGGGAGGAAAAACCCCAGGAATGGGAGGGGACAGGAGGGAAGCGGGCGTGGGATGGCAGGAGGAGGCGAGGGCTGGGCAGTAGAGTAATTAACTGGAGGAGCTGGGGAGTTTTCCGGTTGGTTGGAGATTTCCCAGCCGTGCCAGCACTGCTGGAATCCCAGGAATACAGCGGTGAAACAGCACAGCAGCCAGCTGGGGTTCAGGGCTGGGTTTTCCCGGTGGAATTTGGCAAGGAGCAGCCACTGACTCTGCCTTTCCACCCTCACCTCGTGTACAGATGGGAACTGGGATTTCTCCAGCCAGCCAGGAAAAAAGAACGGAGGAAAACCAGGATTCATCATCAAATCTCTCCCCAAACCAGCAGAGCACAAGGATGGAGCTCCCCAGAGGTGTTCCAGTCCTGCTTTCAGCCTGGATACACCCCAAAGTTGTCCAGCCCAAGAGGAATTGCCCTAATCCCAATTTTTGGGAGACTGGGGAACAGCTCCTGCTCCCAGAGCTGCAGGTGTAGGGACTCCTGCTTTTCCAAGCTCCCTCACCTGGCAGTGCCAAACTCCTTTGCAAACACCAGCTGCCACCACAGGAAATTCGGACAAATGCCAAAATTCCCTTCTACAGATGGCAGAACTGGAGCTTTGGGAGAGGAAATCGCTTGCCTGAAGCCACATTTGCAGAGCCTGGACTGCAACCCAGTCCCTGCCTCGTGCTCTCCAACCTGGACATGCTGCTTGGCCAGTTGGGACAAATAAAAAAAAAAAAAAATCCCTAAATCTTCCCAGTTGCTGGGTTTTACACGCAGATTCTTATGCAAAACCTCCCTGGTTGTGTAAATGGCTCCTGGCTTCTAATTAAGAGCTGCTTGAAAGTTAAATACCCTTGGCAGACCTGAATAATTTCTCATTTCCATCCCACTTTCCCCGAATGACCCTTTAATAGGGATAAAGCTGCGGGATCACTGCTTGGGGAGTGTGTTACCAGCAGGAAATGCAGGGGGAAGAGGGAGGAATGTTCTCTCGAGACGCTGCTCGGGAACGCTCCCATCTGGAGCAGGGGCTTGGAAAAGCCAGGGCCCTCCTGTTCGTCCCTCCCATCTCCTCTTTTCCCTGTTTTTTGCGTCCTGCTGGGAGTCTGGGGGGTCGGGATTTCATCTCAGCTTCCCCCCTAAAGCTTTTCCTGTCTCCTCACTGCAGCAGGGATGCTGTGATGGAACAGAGGCCAAAGGATGAGAGCAAAAGGCCGGTCCCAGCTGGATTCACTTTGTCTGGGGTGGCAGTTTTTTAAAAATAAAAATGAAGTCATAACAAACTTGTGGCTTTCAGACCCCACTTCCAGGATATTTTTAGTCTGGGCCCTCCACAGAGGGTTCTGCTTTGGTTTCTTATCACGAGGCAGAAATTAGAAACAGCAGGAAACAGACTTTTTGCCCAGATGTGCAATTCTCTGGACAGAAAAGGGAAAAAGTGACCGTGGCAAAGGGAAAGGCAGCTTGGGAGAGGCCCAAACGGGAAACACCCGCTGGGGAGTGGAGGGGAAAAGTTGCTCAAACTCTGTTCCCGAAGAGGCAGTCGCCCTTTGTAAAGCCACTCTTTTGGACTGGAAAAGAGGAGGAGGTTTAAATGGGATTTTGGGAAGGAATTCCCGGCTGTTAGGGTGGGGAGATGGAATTCCCAGGGAAGCTGTGGCTGCCCCATCCCTGGAAGTGTCCGAGGCTGGGTTGGAGCAGCCTGGGACGGCAAAAGGCATCCCTGCCCACGGCAGGGGTGGAACTGGATGGGTTTTATGGTCCCTCCTAACCCAAACCATTTTGCAATTCTGTGATTTATCCATGGGATTCCATCTGGGATGGGCAGGGAACAGCAGGGATCCAGCGCCGGGCTGCAACCCTGCCCTCCTGGGGAAGGCACAGCAGGTTGCTGCTCTGAAAACAACCCCCAGAAAAAGACAATGTGGATCCCTGGAGCATTAACAGGCCCTGCCTGCTAAATCCCAGCGAGCCTGAACGACTGTGCAGGGGTTTAGTGGGGATTACGGAGAGCCACACTTTCCCTACGTGCAGCAAAGCCGCGGGCAGGCACCAGATGAAAGGAAATCTCATCCCGATGGAAACGCTGTTTTCCAGAGCTTGTTTTCCAGGCAGGCTGGGAGGGCAGAGCTGATGTGGGATGCGGGAGGAATGCAGGACGAGGGGAGGGAAATTATTCTCATCAACAGAGCCGAGCCCAGGAGAGCTGAGATCTGCAAAAGGCTCAAGCCCAGGAGCTGAGCAAATAGCGCCCAGAGGGCACGGCCGGGCACAGCCCCGCAGGGCCGGCTGCTGTGGGGCTGCTGTGGGGCACAGCCGTGCAGGGCTGGCTGCTGTGGGGCTCCTGTGGGGCACAGCTGTGCAGGGCTGGCTGCTGTGGGGCTGCTGTGGGGCACAGCTGTGCAGGGCTGGCTGCTGTGGGGCTGCTGTGGGGCTGCTGTGGGGCACAGCCGTGCAGGGCTGGCTGCTGTGGGACACAGCTGAGCCCAGGGGCAGGTGAGCACCTCGGGCTGTCCCCCCACCCCGGGGCTGTCCCCTCACCTCGGGCTGTCCCCTCACTCAGGGGCTGTGTCCTCACCTCGGGGGCCGTGGCTGTCCCAGCACATCCACGCCTGGATTTAATCCCGTTCTTAAGAAATTGCACAATTATCACAAAGTTCAGAGCAAAATCCCGGCGGCTCTGACATCAGCCCAGGACTGATTCCGTTCTCCGTGCCCTACAGCCCACTGGGAAGCGCCGGGGATGAGCCCTGGCCGTTCCCTACAAACTGCGATTCCTGACTGGAATCCATCACGGGACAAAGCAGCCGTGGGAAGGACCATGTGCACCTTCCAGCAGGGGAAAAACAACAACAAGTGCCACTGATGCCAAATCCAGGGCAGACCCAGGAGCTGCTGCCCTGATCCGTCAGCTCCACAGCACGAGCGTCACCGTGCCTGAGGCGCTTGGTGGCCGCGGAATGCCAGCAGGGAGCGGCCACGGCCAGCACAGACGTGCGGGTGTGTGGTGGACGTGGGGAGGGGGATTTTGGGGCAGATATTTCATGCGGCCCCCGTTCCTCAGAGCACTTTCCCAGCACAGCATCCCCGGAGCCAGAGCCGGCCCGGTGTCACTGGGGACACCCCGAGCGTCCTGTCCCCGTCCCCACACGGGCTCCCAGCCCTGTGCCTCCCCGAGCTGAGCTGTTATTGCCACCAGACCCAGCTCAGGTGTTGAAAATAGCAGCAGGAGCCCTGACTCACAATCCCCACCCTTCTCCCGAGCCCGCGCAGCGCCCGGGGCCGGCAGCGCCCGGGGCCGGCAGCGTCGTGTCCCCCTCTGTGCCACCCCTGGACGGGCACAAGGGCTGGCAGCAGCTCCCCGCGCTCGTTCCCCAGCCTGACAACAATTTTCCTTACATAATGCAGGATTAAGTGCAGGCTCCCAGCTGCAGCGGAGTTTCCCACCCGGCACGGCTGGTGCTGGGGGGGTTTCACTCTCTGCTTTCATTCCCTGAGGCACCGAAAAGCCCCGCGGCTCTCCCTGCCCACCACCACCCTCCTCATCATCTTTCCCGAGCCCCAGAAGCTGCCAGCACCTACCTCCATGGCGGGCACTGGGGTGCCCAGGGTTAGTTGGCGTGGGCTGCCCGGCCGTGTCCCCGCCGTGTCCCCAGGGCTGGCACTGCTGCCCGGGCAGTGCCGGCTGCCATGGCAGGATTCCCGCCTAGGCAAGGCAGCAGCGGACGGCGGCAAAGTTTTGGGGGAGCAGCAGGGAGGGAGGAGGAGGAGAAGCCGCCCGCAGACCCCGTCAGGGCTGGTCCCACGTCCCCGGAGCGTCCCCGGAGCGTCCCCGGAGCGTCCCCCGAGCGTCCCCGGAGCGTCCCCCGAGCGCTCCCGGCGCGCAGGGATGGAGGCGCAGGCTCCGGCGGGATTGCCGACTCAGGAAATCTGCCCGAGCTGTTTACAGCTCCCAGCGAGCCGAGCTTTCAGGGCTGTAATGCAAAACCCCCCTCGTCCCCGTGCCGGGATATTCACACGCCTCCAGCCCCATACGCTGCCTGTGCCCTGACGCAGGAGGTCGGGACCGGCTCTTGTCATCTGCTGTGTCACAGAGCGGGACAGAAAAGCCTGGCAGAGGCAGGGGGAGGCATCCAGAAAGGAAAAACGCGAGTGGAAAAGAGTCGGGGAAAAAAAAAGCCCCAGTTCCTGAGCAAGGAGCTGGGCAGCCTGAGGGAGTCAAAAATCAGGAATGAGCTGCTCGTGCCAGCACCAGCGGCCTGGACCAGGACCTGGATCTGTCCCTGTCACCCCATGAGAGTGGGGGTGGCACTGACCCCATTCTGCCACGGGAGAACACACCCAGCACAGAAACACATCCAGCCCCTGCCCAGACTCCGGCGTGGAGGCTCCCAGCAGCTCCCGGGCCGCCACACGGGACAGGTGGGACAAGGAGGGATGGCCCTGAGCAGGCTCAGCTGCGGCTCTGCCAGGCTGCTGGGGCACCGAGGACACCTGAGCTCGAGTGCTTGAGCCAGCCCCGGGCTGTGGGGCTGCCCCGAGCAGGGCTGGTGGATCTGAGCAGTTCGGGGAAGCGGGATGCAAACCCAGAGCCTCGTGCTGAGCCCCAGCAAAGCCCTCTTGGTTCTGAAGGCTCAAAGCCGCCGGGCAGAGGTCACTTCCCATCGCCCCTGCACTGTCTCAGCAGGGCAGGGGGAGCAGCCAGCTGCACGGGACACGCTGGAAGAGCCCTCCCTGCTCACCAGTTCCCTCTTCAAGGTGGTGGGGCTGGCCCCAGAGCCCTTCTGCTTCCCCCCGTGGGCTTTGGGGCTGGGAAGGGAGGGGTTCACCCATCCTAGGGGTGACCCCCACAGCCCCTGCCAGCTCAGAGCCCCCACAAACGCTGGTCCTGGCCTTGGGAAAAGATGGAGGAGCAGGAATTTCCCAGAAGAGGCTGATGGAGTGAGGGCTTGATAAAGGTTGAGCTGATAAAGGTTGGGATGTTCAGGAAGAGCCAGTGCAGGCAGGCTGCTGCAAGAAGCCCTGGAGAGCATTTCTGTGCCTTATTGAGGACCTCAGGTGCTGGATTCCCAGGAAAACACCTGCTCCCAGCTCCCCAGCACGAGGGCAAGGCTGACAAATCATTGCAAACAACAAAGAGCGTGGCTGAGGAACGCCCCAGCCCAGCGGGGCCGCATCTCCCCCCAAGGGCACAGACTCCCTTCCACGGGATGCAAATCCCCTCCTGGCACAAGAAAAAAGGGAGTTCTGCAAGGGAACTACCCGAGAGGCTCCCCATCACCCTTCCCCCTGGCAGCTGTTTTTCAGGCCTGACTGTATGAGGCAAATCTAGAAATAAATTCCAGCTCCCATGCAAAGAAAAACCCTGGCTTTTCCACAAAATCATAACAGCTTTGGTGTGTGCTGGTGCTGGGCAGGGCAGGACCCAGCTCCAAAGCCATGGCCTGGGCACCAGGTGGGTCCCCTTGTGCTGCCACACGAATATGGGGCAGCTTTGGGGCTGGGGCTTTGCTTTGCCTGGGGCTGGGCACAGCACAGAGAAGCAGGAATGAAAACCAGCAGGAAAACCCTCCTTGACTTGCCTATGGATCACTGGGATGTTGATACAGGTGAAGATCTCCCAAATCCACTGCTCCTTAGCATCCCATTCCCCAGGATTTGGTGTCTGGAGCAAGCGGCGTCTGGGCCTCCTCCTCCTCCCACCCTGCTCCTCACCCCTTCTCCCAAACCCTGGCCTGGAAAGGAGAGCAGAGCAGGGATACTCACAAGGACACCCAGCAGAGAGTTCAGGAGCAGGGTCCTTTTCCCAGGGCAGGGTTTGGGAGGGCGGCTCCTGCAGAGCGTGGGGCCGGAGCTGCGGGAAGCAGCCGGATCCTCTCCCTCCCTCATGGCCGAGGAGCCCGAGGGGCAGAGGATTGCCAGAGGAGGCTCCACGGCAGCCAAGAAGGAGCAGCACAGGCTGGGGGGAGCCCGGGGGAGCAGGAACAGGCCGGGTGCCACGGGGCTGATCCCAATCCTCCAACTGTGCCGGGAGAACAAACGGCACCGCCAAGCGCTGCCGGGCCCGGCCGCTTCCCAAAGGGAACAAACAAACAGCCTCCACTGTTCCCATCGGGGCTGGGACGGTGCCACCATCCCACGGGGCTCAGGGCACTCGTGAAGTGCAGCTGCACAGATGGAAAAATCCCGGGATTCTCCCTTGGGAACTTCCTGGGTCTCCGTGCCCGTCCATGCCATGCGGAGCGCGGCGTTTCCTAACTCCACATCACATCCTCCAAGCTGGGACTGTCCCCTGCACCCTGGGCTCGCAGTCACGGCAAGGGACGGCTCTGAAGGGACAATTCAGTGACCACCCCTCATGGGTGAAGCCCTTCAGGGCCCTGCCTATGCTTGGGGAATATCTGGGAGAATTCCCGCTGTTGTTTTTGTCGGAGGGAGTGACCCTGACATGGCACTAAACCCACCCAGCAGTGCAGTGCCTCCAGCAGGGTTTGTGCAGCCAGGGAGGATTTCTGGGAGGATTGGAGGGGAAAGCAGGGAGAGGCCGAGTCACAGCCTCAGCCAGGTGAGGAGCCACAAACAGAACCCTCAGCCAGACCCCAGAGCCAAATCCTGCTCCCAGCCCAGGGCAGCAGATGACCTGGAGAGATCACGGCACGGACACAAACCCTGCACCCCAAATCCTACCCTGCACCCTGGGCATCCGCCCCCAAATCCCCCGGGATCGCGGCGCTGCCTGCCGGGAGCGGGAGCTGCTGGTGGGCTGCAATCAACAGCCATATGTCACCCAGGCTGAGGAACACGATGTCTTCATGAGGGGTGAATCAGTAGCAGAGTCTGATATTCTTCTCCTGAATTAATTAAGCAGCAATCTCGGGTGTCTTTGTCTTTCCAGCTATTATCTGCTCATTCCAAAGCGCTCATCCCAACGGGAGTGCGGGAGCGAGCTGCCAGCACCAGCCTTGGCTCACGGAGCCACATTCCCCTGCCACACGTGGGGAGATGGAGGTGGGGAGTGGGAGCTCACCTGGACTCTCACACCTCCAGTTCCAGGTCAGGAGTTCCCCCCAAAACCCCTGGCATCTGAGGGGTCTCCGCAGCCCGGTGCTGCCCAGCTCAGCCCTTGGGATGCCAAAAGGACGTCCCAGAGGCTGGGGGTGCAGGGAGGGCAGCTCTACCCCGCTCCCTCTGCTCCCTCCTGCCTATTTCACCTCCTTCCCTGGGATTTTAACTCGTCAGGAGTTTGGGTGGGAGGGGAGGATATGTCAGAAAAACCTCCTGAGGAGATCCAAGACACTTCACCAAACTCACCGATGGGTTAGCTCTGGATTCCAGCTGGGGAAACTGAGGCAGGAAGTGAGGGAAAACTGCCTGTGGAAATTCTGCCCGGGGTTAATGTGGGGACTATCCTGAGTCCCTGTCCTGGCTGTTGACTGAGCCCAGGTAACAGGAGCTGTAGGAGGGAGAAACCACATCCTCCCACTGGAACCACGGCAGCTGGATGCCAGGAGGGAGCTGGGGCTGAGCTGGATGTGCCCCAGGCCGGGAGCAGAGCCTGGCCAGGGGACAGGAACTTTCCCTGAGCCACCTCACAGCCTCCCAACCACCCCAAACCCCTCTGTCCCCACCGGCCACGGCCACCCCGGGCCGGGAGCTCAGAACTCCGGGTTTCTCCCTGCTCCCTGTAATCCCTCGGCCCTGATATAGCCGCTGACCCGGGGGAAGCTAAATTTAGCGGGATGAATCCCGCCCTGCGTCCCGAGGGCTGATGCCCTTGAGGCAGCACAGCAGCAGGGCTGGGGCTGCAGGGACTCGTCCCCCCAGGACACTCCTGGAGGGACAGAGGCACAGGGAGAGGCGTCCGGAGCAGGGCAAAGGCACTTCTGGGCTGTGATCCCATACGAACGGGCGGCTCACAGCTCAGGAGCCGGGCCCGGCTCTCCCGTGCCCCCGGTGCCTCACAGGAGAAGCATCTGCTCCGGGCGGGGCACGGCCAGGGGGCACGGCCCGCGGGGGCAGCTGGCGCCGTCACTTGCGGGGGACACGGAGGGCAGCGAGCCCGCCCGGCCCCGGCCCCTCGCCGCCCGCGGGTCCCCGGCGGGCTCAGCACGGGCACGGGTGACCCTTGGGACGGAGCCACCCCTGGGGGCGCGGGGAGAAGGCGGCACGGCCGGCCGGACAGACGGACAGATAGGCAGACAAACAACAGGCCAGACAGACAGCCGGACGGCCAGACAGACAGCTGGACAGAGAGACAGAGATCCGGACAGAGAGCTGGACAGAGAGACAGCCGGACACACAGCCGGACGGACACACACACAGCCGGACAGACGGACACACAGCCGGACGG
>VWYI01044212.1:0-54130 GCA_013399455.1 Anthoscopus minutus
AATTTTAGTAAGGCTACTCACAGTAATAAGCATCAAGCTCAGAATCAAATCAAGATCAGCCCCTACAGTATTTAAATGTTGGTGCAGTTCCGGCACCTTTGCCACTGAACTTTTCTCTTCTATCCTTGCATTAAAAAAGGATGCATCTGCAAGTGAGTCTGAAAGCAATGGTCCCCTCTGCAGGTTCAACATCTCTTGAATGAACAAGGCCAAAGATCCTGTGTGTGCTTCTGTCATTTGTAAGATTTCTCCTATGCTTCAGGAAAAGCTCAAGGGCAGTGACAGTAATACCTGTTGGTACAAAGGTGATCACTGAATGCTGACAGCTGTACTGTGAAATCCTTATTTTGGATAACCTTGCCATACTATTTGACTTTGCAAGGACTGTCTGTCCTTTCCTAAACTGAATGATTGGAAATTGTCATTCTTAATATGTTTACCATCTATTTATTGAGCAATCCCTTTATGAAGGGTGAAGAGAATGCAGCCTCATACATGGATTTTGTTACAGTTCGTTGAAGAAAATCCCCTTGCACTGTCAGAGCTCCTCTGTGGCAGGTGGCACCAAGAGCTTACTGTAAGTCCCCATCATGGAAGAGGGAATCATTTAAAGTCAGTACGAAAAGATTAAAGAGAGAAAAATTCAAACTAGGACTTATCTAAGGCCAGGGAATGCCTCGAGGTACTTTCTACGGAATTTCAGTATTTTGCACTGTCTGGTAATATACTGTATGAGGTTTTCCAGTAATCAGGGATTCTTCTCCCTTGGTATCTTCACACCCCTTTTCCTGCTACCTAGGCTTCATGACAATGAAGAGACAATAGAAAAACATTTTGAGAGGTTTTTTTCTGCTTTCATGAATCTTCTCTGGCCAATTTCTGCCTTTTTATTGAAGTTAAAAGCGCGTTTGGAGGCACAATCTGTGCTGCTGACTGTGGTTTTGAATGACCCACATGTTCTTTGGCTAGTCAGTAAGTGAAAAGAGAAGTCAAACAAGTGTAAACTGTAGGCAAAAATCTATTTTATGGCCAGAGAACATGTAATGTGCCATATTGTTGCCTGTCTTTTACTGTCCATTATTCCAGTGGATGATTTCCATCAATACAAATGCTTCCACAACATTCAATTTCCTCACTAAATTGTGGTCAATATCCTGGTCACAAGAACAGGCAGCCAGAGTCTGTGGCTCTCACATGGTGGGCTCCATGTGCATATTGGGAAAAGCTAGGGCTGTGTGTCCTGATGATTTCAGTGACAAGCCAGGTCTGATGTGCCATTCAGCAAAGGTCAATTCATAGGCCCTTACATACAAATGAGGGCTACTTTTGTTTTTACACAGACCTCACATTTACTAGGAGCATACCTTTTGTTAAGTTCAATTAGTTACACATTAAATTGAAGTCTCTTCTCGGATTGTATGGCCTCATATTCATTTTGCTTTTTGGAGGTGATTTTGGAAATAGAAAGTTGAGTTATTTCGGTATTTCCAAGTGCTACTGGAAACAGTAGAGACAGCCGGATGAGGAGGTTAAAATAAGGATAAAACAATTCCTTGGTGAACCACCATACACCAAAGAAAACAAAATAGGTTCTTGCCTTATCCAGTAGATTGAAGCAGTTTCATGGTCAAAGCTGGTGCAGAGAAAATCACTTGGGATCAAGAAGGGAGTTTTTGCATTCTAGGGAGAACATAAGCTTCTTGGTTTTTTCCTTGTAAGAATATTGAAATTTCTGTTTACAATCCAATGTGAAGTAGCATTTAACATTTTATACCAGAAAAACAATTTGCTCATGGGAAACTAAAGGAACTGAAAGCCATTCTTTGAAAAGAATACTCAGCTGAGGACTAATGGGAGTTTTTTTGACATGTGCATATATGTCTTTGTGGTGCTACCTAAATAAGTCACATTAATCACTCTTCCTCTAGCTAGCAATTGGAAACAGCCTGGAGTCCCAGAAGCCAGAAATACAAAGGACTTGAACAAGAAACTGCTCTCCCATTCTGAGGGAAAAGCCAACTATTCACTTAGCATCTTTCAAATCCAAAATTTGGCGGGTTCATTGGCCACTATTGATCACCCTTTGTTCTGAAGCTTCCCTAAGACTTTATTTTCCAAGTATGATTCTCCCTTGAAATCCTCCTCAATTTTAAATTTACTACATTTTTCAAAGGGCTTTTATTGTTTTTTTCTGAAGTGTCTAACAGTAGTCAGCCACTCTATGGTGGTGGTAATCTCATGGTTGTGTTTGCTTACTTCATGTGGAGTAACAGTGACATCCAGTGGTTGGCTATTTTAGCCAGATGTATAAATCACTATTCCAGGCAGTATTTCAGTGAGTGCGCTTCTGCCAGTGCTTCCCTTTTAGGGGTTCCCGTGGGTGGGAAATGAGGGGAAAGAGAAATAAAATTTATAATGCAAAAGATTTACTCTGAGAGTTTCGGCAAGTGTTGTGCTGAAGTGAGAGAAAAGTATTTATTATTTTAAATTCAAAAAAATTTTTTGTGTGTTCATTTTTGTGGTTTAAAATCAGCACTGGAAGGTTGCTTCACTACATTTTGAATTTTACTTTGTATCTGAAGTTCAAAGAATCATAGAATGTCTCTATGAAATTACTACGCAGCTGTGCACATAAAAGAAGACATTTTCCTTTGCCATCTGCAATTAATGATCTTGTCATTGAATAAGAGAAAGAGAGAGAAGATAATGGGAAGAATTTTTCATCTCTTTTCTTTATGATATGACATATGTTTATTCCAATGACTTGTGAAATTAAGTGTCTGTTATTATATATAAAATAAGCGTCCCAGTAACTGCATTCATTCTATACTGTGCAACTTGTTGGACAATTTTTGGTTATCAAATCTTGAATGAAGCTCTTAAGAATGTAAAGAAACTTTTATTATTGTTCATCTGAATCAGTCATATTGAAAGACACTGGAACACAAATTCTTTACAGTGTGTTACTGTGCAATTTTTCTTGTAGGCCCTATTTGCTTCCATTCTAAATAGAAATGTAAACTCAAATAGCTTTTATTTTTTACATATATATATATAGATCACTTATTTTCACTCTTGTCTCACATTCTGTAATAGTCTCTTCATAAGCTCTCAGTAGTACTTATTTCCTTGGTCGTTAAGGAGAAAGAACAGTGGTGGCACCTCTGCACCTCCCTTGCTGAATACTAAAGGTTTTTTGTGTACCCAGTAAGAAATCTTTGTTTTGAAATGCAAAAGCATTTGAAATCATGTCTAAGCTTTGAAAAGGTTGAAGTGCTGGTGCATGGCTTTTGAGTTATGGCAAGGATCATTCCTGAAATAATGCTCAAAGTGATTAAGATAAGATAGATGGAAATGCCTACAGAGTAATAAAGAAGTGATTCTTTATGGTCCCCCTTGGTGGTGTGACTCAAGTCAACACGTTGCAAATCAAAACAGGCAGTGTCCCCATAATTTCAAGCCAAATACTGGGAAGCCTGTGAATTTTATTACCATCTAAGTCAATAAGAAACCTTGATTTAATTTTGAGAAAGTAGCAATATATTTCCATTCTCTCATGTTTGTGTATTTTCCTGCTTCCCTAAGCACCCTGGTTCCAGTAGACCATGATGAAATTTGTTGTTATAGGTTGCAAAGCAAAACTTTGAACAAAAAAAGCCCTTGTAGACGTTTCAAAATCTGGTGATTTGTGACCAATCTCTTCCAGGGTTAAAATGAACAATACTTTTCAGTTAAAGGCTGAGAGCTGTCAGATGTACTGGGAAGTTCCCTAAGGCTGGGAATAGTGTTTTCAGCCATGTGTGCAGTGAAACATTTACTGTGGAGGTGTCTGAGGAGACATGTCAGCAGTTGTTTGGGGAAAATCTTGTGTCTGTCCAAGCCTTTGTACATGTGCAAGGTGATCTTAAAAAAAATAAATATTTTAGCTCTTGATTGGTGCTGTTGGATGCCTAGTTTAATTTTATAGATGTCTTTCAATTCAAAATTTAAGGGAATAAATGGTGTTTTCTGTTCTTGGCTTCAGTTGTCATTAGGATGTAAATCCTCCAGTGCAGTCAGGTAGGTGAGCTTGTGGGGAGATGCACTTCAGGGCTGATTTGCTGATGTGTGAAATAGAAGAGAGGTGGTTGACTTTCTCCAGTACTTTTGGTGTAGATGGAGACATCTATCTAATGAAATTCGTTCCACATGAAATGTATGTTTCTTTACATACTTTCTACTTCACAGCATATCATGCACAGGAGGTATTGTCTGAAAAAACACTTTTCTTAATTACAGTGAAAGTAATGTTTTGAATAAAAGGGGGTTGCCGCTTGCATTTCATTTATGGCTAGTTAAAATTATCTTCTGCTCAAAATGCTATCTTATCTTCTGATTTGGAAACCAGTTCCAGCACTCCAATTCTTTTCAATTATTGTTTAGTGAAAGGTGAAAGCAGTGAAATGCAAAAGGCTGTTATGTACCAAGAAAACATCTTGTGAATTATCTTTAGTTAACAACTGTGAAAAGAGTTGCTGGATTTCAATATATAGATACAATTCTGACTTAATAAGCAAGAGCTCTTGCTAATCTGTTTAATACCAAAACTGTCTTGTCCAAATCTACAGCAGTTTCAATCCAGCAGTTCTAGCATAAGTCATAATTTAATAAACATGTTTGGTCAGAAGGGCATTTTAGAGGGATTTTTAGGTTGCCTCAGTGTATTTGACTGGGTTTTCCTGACTTCTTTGCATCTCTGTAGCATAGAGTTTGCATCAGACCAGCTTGTAGGCGACTATTCACTCAGTCTGTTTCCAAGCTGGCATATCTAAAACAGTTCTGTCTGAACCTTTTTTTTTGTCATGTGAAAAACTTCACATATCTTTTTCTTTCTTATTTTAACCTTGAGCTTTGATCTTTAGTGACAGTTCAGATTTAAAATCAGTTCCTACTGGATCACATTAGTAGGATGATTGAAGGGAATTGGAACCCAAGCTGTTTACTCAGCTGGCCATCAGAAAGTTTCCCTTCAAGGGAAGCCTTTCAATTAATGTTACACAAATCGCAATGAGAGTGGAGACCAGCCTAAAGCCACACATAGGGGTGTCAGCTAAAATCAGATGTCAAACATGGCTTTTAATTACAGACCTACAACTGCAAACCAGTGGTATCTGAAGCATACTGGTGATTTCAGCTTCACTTTGGCAACCCCTGATATCTGAAAGTGAAGTGAGAGCCTACAGGTAAAGGTTTGTGCAAGGGCTCCTCGTGCTTCGAACTGTGCATACGAAAGGTTTGTTTGCTCATCAGCCAGAAGTCTAATGAGTAAACAGATGTCTGATCTCTTCACCATGCCTTTAAATGATGGAAATGGCATTCTGGAGAGGGTAAACACAGGGTAAAGATGCCTTAGAGGTTTTCCAGCTCCTCCAGCTGTTTCCTCTATATATCGTGCTTGCAACCACAAGCCCACCCTTAGGGCAGTTCTTCTTGGAGAGCATGTTAATGTTTGAGCATGTACTTCTTTTTTATTAATTTTTTTGTATTTCACCTCCTGGTTATTCACAGATTTCTGTCTCATCCGCTGGGTCTTGAGCTTATCAAGACAAATGTTTCTGAGATTTCTTAGATTATTTTTGAGGCACTTTTAAACAGCGATGAAAAAAAGGAAGACCATCATGATTTCCAGACAAGGGTGGAAAATGGTCAAGTTGTCATTGATATGGTGTTGTGGAATCTTTCAAAATTAATTGTTTGAATAGTCTGAGTAAAATAAAAGAATGAAAGTTCAATTCAGTTGGAAATGACAATATTATTCCAGGTAGAAAAAAGTTCATTTTTTCTTTCTGGGTTGAGTGTACTGTTTTAGCAAGCAACAGAGTAACCCATCATTCTTTTAGCTCAGTGATAGATGCTTTCTGTAACAGTATTCTCAATATTTGAGTTTTTATTTTAGAAAACAGGAAAAAAGATTTCTTTCAACAGCAGAAATTTAGAGACAAAAATATGCAATTTCCAATTAAGGGCAATTTTCAGCTTTTGTATTCAGACTCAAGAGACAATTAGGTGTTTTACATTTTCCAAATTTGTCCCTTTCACTTGACCAAGACAAAAATAGTTTTTTATTTGAATTCTTGATGCAGTTTGAGGATCACAACAGCAATGTGCCTGAAATATTTAAAACCACTTAATACCTTTGCATTTCTCTTCAGTGTATATACCTGCATGTATTTGGAGAGAAATAGTTTTATAAAATTCTGAATTATTTCCCACTATTTACAGAAAAGTACTTTAGACTATTTGAATTCCTCGTTATACACAGTTGAACATATTTTTTCATTTCCTTTTAAGAACTTTTTGAAGAAGGTGCTGATAAAGGTTAGATAAAGTGTTAATTGGATTATAATGTATTTGTGAGAGAGATAAAGAAGACAAAGTTCTTACTCTGAAAAAAGAGAAGTGACTGCATGTCCCAGACTATGATAATGTAATTTAGTTGAAGAAATTACAGGGCATTTCACTTACAGAAAAAGTTTTATTGGCTCCTGCTTGACCTCTTTTGCCCTACTGACAAACTGTGTCTGTTAATTAAGTTTATTCATATTTAACTGGGCTTTTCTCCACTTAAGAGCAATGCTTATTGTTGTCAAGCTGAGATTCAGCTGCCTGCCTCTTATTTTTGTCACTGGGCCGTAGCAGCTTTAGGAGATGCTGTGGTGACATACAGTGAACTCAAGAGTTGCTGGGCAGCATTTAGGTTAGTTTAAACAAAACTGTTCCTTAGAAAATCACCAAATTCACATACCTAAAGTGTGGAAGATCAGACATCCTCATTCAGGTCTTCTATTGAGCGTGGGGCTTGTAGTGACACAGGAGTTCTAAGTTTTTTCTGTCTTCTGAATTGTTATGGAGTTTTATTCTATTTAGTCAATTATTTATTTATTTCTTGAATTGAGATGTTTAATTATTGAACTATTTTAAATAAGTAGCTGAATTTGACTGTGCTGTTCTGAAATTAAAATTATTGCAAGTAAACAACTCTGAACTAGCAAATCTTTTAACTGTAGAAAAATCTAATATCCCAAATCTGTAAATTATTTAAATTAAGATAAGTGACTTTATAATATGATACCACATTGCTGTAGAGACTACTGTCCCCTGTTTGTCAGTATGCCTGGGAAGTGTATGTGAGAGTACCCAAAGCAGACATGATTTGTCCTGCATGAATGTAAATAGCATTGCTGTGCTGATCTGGGGTTGCTGGGGCATTCTCTGCTCCTGGGAAAGTCTCTTAGAAGTAATTAATCTATCACATACTCGTTGAAGTTTCAGAAGAGGGATGCAGTTTCCAGCTAAACCCAGCTGAGATTAGTGTGGAATTTGTCAGGTAAGGCTGTGACAGCTTTGCAGCATGACCAGGAAGACTTCTGTATCTTGGCTGCTTTGATCGCCTTGTGGTCTAAGAAACTGGTTCAGACACTTTTCTGTTCAGACACTGGTTCAAAATCTTTTCCAGCCTTCTCCCTTCTTGATGAAAAGCTGGAGAAAAGGAATATTTTTCAAATATAAGTAATCCATTGAAGTGGGCTTATTAATTGCTACTTCAGTGTAGTCCCACCACTCTGCTTCTTATGCTTGCTATGACCTTTCCAATACTTTCACTTTTATGCATAACATTTTAAAAAGATTGCTGATAATGGTAAGTAGTAAGTATGTGGTGATAATTGCCTGCCCCAGAGATTAAAAGGGTAAATGATTATCAACTGAGAAACACCATGATAAATTTAGGACCAGTCCGTGAAGAGGAAATAATGATAATTAGAAGCTTCCCAAGTATTTGGCTGTGAAAACTACAAGGCAGGAAAGGAAAAGGGGTCAGTAGTAATGAAAGCAATGAAATAAGGCTACTAATAAAGATGAGCTGTCAGGTAAAGTCCTGGTTGCAGGAAAACCCTTGCTAATAAGTGGTAGTTTGATGAAAAAGCAGCAGTTTTTTGTGCTGATGCCAGCTCAGATATTACCAGGACCAGCCAGTGACATGGCTTTTGGGAGCTGTCCTTCTTCCCAAATATGCATGAACTGACTTTAAGTATGTCACCCTTTTTTCCTCTGTATTTTATTGCTAAAAATGGATGCTTAAGTGCAATATTCTGCCTAAAGTTTCACCAGTAACACTGGTTTCCAAGCTAGGTAGTTGTGAGCCAGAAACAAGGTGGAGATGAAGAGCATGCATTTTTTGATAAAATACATAAGCACACGGGTGGGACACAGAGAGCACCATTAGTGAAGGGGGACTGATGAGGAGGAGGAGGGAGTTCCTCTGCACTTGGATTTTCATGTGATCTCTGTCTCTAGAAAATCACATCTTTTAAAATGTACTTAATAAAATTAATTTATAATCATTGTTTTATTCAAGCTTCTATCTAGAAGATAAACATTCTGTGTAGAAAGAATCTCTGTCTCCAATTAAATCATGGTATCTCATGTCTCTCTCAACACACTTGCCCATAAGTACTGAGCAGTATGGGGGATGATTAATAGGATGTTTTGTTCCAGCAGTATGATTTTTTGTAGAGACAGCTCTAGTTGATAATAAAGCCAGTGACCAGAGGAAACAGTGGTGTCAGTTCCTGTTTGGCTGCCCCACATAAGAGGAAGTACTAGTGATACCATACAACTGTGGAGCAAGCTTTTGCTTACATGGAGTAATGGTTTCTTTAGATAGCTTGTGTACTACAAGTTTGGAAGAGGAGGATGTGTTAGCACAGACCTCTCCCAGTCTGTGTGCTGCTGCATGTCCTGCAGGGAGCAGACACTGCCTGCTGTCTGGATTCACTTTCACCTGCAAGCAATGACCAGACTGCTGCCCAGGACTTCTTATTTGCCTTGGACTAGCTCACGGGTTTCCAGTCCTTATGGACTGAGCATGTTCTTCTCCACCTTCCTAAAATTGCATGCAGGTAATGTGCTGTTACGCAGCAATCTAAACCATGAGTAAATGATCCCACAAAGTAAATTGTGATGAGTATTGTATTTAGGCTGTTGGGTTATTTGGTGTGATCCATCTAACACCTTTATAAGAGAATAGGGATCCAGTTTTACATCTTCTCTAAAATTAATTACTCTTAGAGTCTTGGAAACACTTCCAAGGCTGCAGTTGCTATGGTGATAGATGTAGTATGGAGATGTAGATAGATTGCCTGAACAATCCTAGCCAATCAGCTTTAAATTTTACTTTCCACAAACCAAACAACTGTCATTTGTTGTTTTGGCTTTTTTTACTTTCTTTTTCACAAACTGTATTATGCCTGATCCTATAATTGAAGCCTTGTGGGCTATTTTCATAGGGCTTGAGTACAAATCCAATTGTCTGGACCCTGTGGTTCCTCCATCTGAACACAATTTGGAGCTTGAGCCTATGATTATTTAATATACTTCTAAAATTATTAAATATATTTTTGATAGTTTATTCTAACATATAGAGATATTTCTGGGTTTTCCTCTGTTGCAGTGTGCACTCAGTGAAGCTGTGTAGTAAACACCAGCAGCACTTCAAGCCTTGAGAGTCCTGGATGCCAATTCTTTTTAAGTGCTCACCCAGCATTTTTATTTATAGAGAAGTATCTGTGCTAGATGCTGATGGATTGCTGGCAGTACAGATCCCTGTGATACTAAACACAAAATAAGATAAATTGTACATTCATTTGTATAAGGACATGCTACTTACTGTTATAACACGTGGTCACATGTTTACTATTTGCTACTTTTTCCACACCAATAGCTTTGGGGTTTTTTTCTGAATTTCAGCAATAATCATGAGATGACTGCACTATGAGATTGTCCTATGCATTCTTTATGACCAGTAAAAGATAACTAGTCTTACTTATCTTCAACTCATAGGTTGCAAGGTGTCTCTCTGTGGAGATACATCTGTCTCTCAATAGGCTGTATAAGACTTGATAGCTAAAAGTTATGCCAGAGAGATCCTTTATATCTGCTGCTACTGAACATATATATATTCTAGTGTAGAGGGAATTTCCTGTCTTCCAGGAGGATGTAGTTACAGTAGTTATACCCCAAACAGACCAGGACATAGAATCATAGAATGGTTTGGGTTGGAAGGGACTTTAAAGATTATCTGATTGCACTCCCTTGCCACAAGCAGGGACATCCTCCACTACACCAGGTTTTTCGGTGCCCTGCTCAACTTGGCCTTGAACACTTTCAGGGATGAGGCATCCACAATTTCTCTGGTCAATCTCTTCTTGTACCTCATCCCTCTCATAGTAAATTTCTCCCTAATATCTAATCTAAACCTACCCTCTTTCAGTTTAAAGGCATCCTCCCTTGCCCTATCATTAAATATTCTTTTAAAAAGTTGGTCTCCACATCTCTCATAGCCCCTAATAGGTACTAGAAGGTCTCCCTGCAGCCTTCTCTCCTCCAGGCTGAACAACTCCAACTCTCTTTTTCCTCCTGTCTTCATAGGAGAGATTCTTTTGCTCTCTGATCAGCTTTGTGGACATCCTCTGGACTTGCTCTAAAAGGTCCATATTCTTCTTAAGCTGGGGACCCCAGAGCTGAACACAGAACTGAACAAGTGGGGACTCATGAGAGTGGAGTAGAGAGAGGAGAGGAACCATCTCTCCTAATGCTTTCAGTGTTCCTACTCGGTGTTTTTTTATCTCTCTGGCATGAGCAGAAGATTTTTTCAGTGACAACTCAGTGTCAAGTAATTAAATCCTTTCTGAATAGTTCCTGTGGATTATTTTTCTTAAGATGTTCAGCTTATTTCCTAGAAGACCGAATTTGAGCAAGAGACTTTGCAAGAAAAACAAGTTGGAGTTGGAGCTCAGCAGTGGGTAGGCAGAGCAGCAATGAAAGGTGCTCCCCAGGGCTGCAGCAGCAAGCGTGCTCTAATGTAGGTCATTGTCTAGAATGAAATTTTTCCTCAGGGTATCTGTGGAAAAAGAGAAGCAGGAAAATTTGGCTGATGCAGATGTAGTCTGAGGAAGTAATAGATTTAGAACCACTGTTTTAAACAGCACCATCCAAGGCTACTCAACAGCTGTTTAATATTGAGGTATGAGCAGAATTCTCAGTGAATAAATAATCTGCAATTATTGTAGTTAGCAGTACATGAATAAATATCCTGCAAAGAAGTACGTAAAGGCAAGAAAATCATCTGGAGCAAGGACCTGGGGCGAAAGCTGTGCAGTCGTAATATGTTTTTAATGTCTTTGCTGCCAAAAGCTTCAGACAGCTGGATAATGACTCATCAGAAATCCTCTTGGAATAATTCCACAGTCCTGCGAACCTCTAGATTTGGGCGCTTTTTTCCCCTAAAAAACGCCATCAGCTATTTAGTTTCGCACTGGTTGGCCAAGCAGCATGGATTAGCATGGAAAAAAGTCAAATGATGAGATGGTTTATTTTGTCACTGCGCTTGAGAATATAGGACAGCTGGCAAAATGTGTCAGAGTGCGATGCTTTGCTCCAGGAGTTCCACGAAAGTATTGCTTGGAAAGCGGCCACACAGGCGCTCAGCACAGCGTCTCCTCTGAGGGCCGGGCAAGTCTGCCCTGTGATGGGGGTTTCAGGGAGAAGATGCTGATCCTTATCAAAGCCAGGATTCTGGACTTGTGAAAAGTGTTTAATTAGGTCCAGCAGTAAGCCTGCTGGGTAGTACAGCAGTTAGTTTGCCACTCTTAGGGTATGAACGGTAATTTTCATTTCATTTATTTACCCTGGTCTGCCAGGAGCGAGATCAAAATGATCACACAATGAATGTGACATGGGATTGCTATTCTTGCAAAATGCACTTTTAAAATGTCCAAACACCCCAGAAAAAGACCATTTTTTTGTCTTCGTAGAGTCATTAGCATATTACCTACTTACATTTATTATAGATTAGGGCAAGAGAGCTCAGAAATTTGCAGGACAGAAGCCTCACTTTGCTGCTTATGTACTTGGTCTAAGAGTGGCTTCATTTTTTGCAATAGCCTGCTGTTCTTTTATTTCTCTAACTGTAAATTGTGTACACCTGCACTCTAATTTGCTTCTGATCTGAGAGTTTTCTCCTTATGTGCTTTACAAAAAGATGCTCATTTGCTCCCTCCTACACTTTCAGAATAACAACTTTGCTACTTTGTCCTGTTTTTTTGAGGTGTTCTTGTTAGCTAAATCTGCTCTCAAGCATTATGAGGTGATTGTCTCCAAAACAGTAATTTTTCTGCACTGAAAAATTATAATAAAGATTGGCTAGAGTCCTAGTCTCTGCCTGTAAGTCGTTGCAAAGCTTATTTCTCTATGTACTGCTACACATATGCTGCAAAATCCTTGACAGGCTTCATATCCTAGGCACAGAAACTATCACACTAAACATTTAGTTTTTTGGCTGTGGAAGAGACGTCAGGACGGGTCCTGAACCTTTCCATCCTATTATTTCCATGTCTCTGCCACTGTTTGAACAAGGTGATGCACAGGCAAGTCTGTGTTACCCCAACCATTTTATTTAGTATTGCTATGGGTAAAATGATGGTATTTATTAATAAAGTAATTTTTCTGAACATCTTTGAATCAGATTTTCACATGGGTGATGAGCCCAGGGCCCAATTGGGTGCTTTCAGAGGCTGTGTTTCCCCACAGGCCCAGGCTCAAGTGATGCCCTCATAAAGACATGGAGAGGTGCAGGACGTTGGAAGTGATGTTCAGGGATTTGATGAGAACAGATGGGAAGGAGCTGTAGGCACTTAGGTGAAGCAAGAGTGGTACAGAAAAGCCAGTATATAAGATAAAGTAAGCCCAGAGTGTTAAGCAGGCTTAGAAAGACTTTATCTGAGTGGGTATTTTAGAAGATGCAAATATGACTTTGCTTTTACTTCACAGGGTTTTTAATCTCAGGATCTGTCTTTGCTTATGTTGCAGCAGGAAGATGGGAACACCAGTATTCACTCAGTTCTGTGAAGTATCTAAAAGCATGCAGTGCAAAAACCTGTCTTGGTGTTGCTCAGTTTTGATTGAAATACATTAGAATACTACCTGTATATTTAAGCTGTATTGATGTAATCTTAATAGAATTAAAAAGAAAGATTATTTTAAGATGAATTACTAAATTTTGCCAAACAAACAGAATTCTCAAAAATGTATTCAGCCTCAGCCATATGTTGTTTTAAAAGTGGTAAGCGATTAGGACAGTCGATTATTTCTATTTCTTATGGAGTCAAAAAGGTTATTAAAAATATGGTGAATAGGAGTATGAAGGCTGATACTTTGCAAAAGTTCACCACAAATTTAAAACAAATGCAATTTACGGATAATTTATTATTTATTATTATTTCTACAAATGAAATATTTTTAATGTAATAATTTTTTTCTAAAGATATAAAATTAATCAGGAAAACAGTGTGAGCAGAAAATGGTGTCATGCCTTTTTTTGGCTGAGAATTTTGCTTCTAGTTTTCTTCAGAAGCAGAAGGAAGGTATGTCAACAGATATGTAGACAGTAGGGATTGCCACTAATATATGTAATTTTAAATTACGTGAATAACCGTACTATTGTTTGGCATCAACTTCACTGAGCATTCTTACTCTTTTATTAAAATTGAATCTCTGTGATTTTTAGCTCCCGCTTGATATTACTAGCTTTTCCTTTTTTTCTTGGTAATTCAGTTAAGAGGAGACACTTATTTTGGAAGAAATATCACGTGTTTAAAGTGAACACTTGCAATTTCAAGAGTTTGGGTTCACAGTATAGTAACTATCATCTGATAAAAGCTGTTTTAAATATGGTCTGAGTTAGAAATGTTTTAGAAAGTTGTTATTACATAACCACTTTGTTGTTATTACAGCACTGTACTGTTCCTCACAGGTAATTGGAAAACATTGATTTAAAATATATGAGATCTGAAAACAGAGAGCAAGTATCAAGTTTAATTTAAGTATTTTCTTTCCTTGCTTGCCAACAATGTAGAAAATAAACTTATAGCAGGGAAAAAAGCGTTAGCAGCATCCTCTCATATCTGACTCTGTTTCAACTACTGGTTGGACCTTTTGAAGACTCTTTTAACCTGAGTTATGCTGGAATTCTGCTGCCACAGCTAAACAAGCAAAGCTCCAGGCAGGCCAGGACAAACCCATATAGAGCCTGACAAGTCATGAGTACTGTTCACCAGCCCAACACCCAGCCAGTGGCCTGATGGGAGCAAACTGGCCACCCTTACCTGCCTCCACTCCTGGAAATCACAGCATGATCTCCTTCACTTCCAGAGAAGAATGGGGAAACCCATTATTTCACTCTTATTTTTGTGGCTGTAGTAAGCATTAAGGGTTGACTGGGAGAGGACATACCTTCATCCTTCTCATTCTTGCTCACATGGCCCCTTCTGTTGTAGGGCTTTTCTGAACAAGTAGTTGTTAGCAGTGCATCGCAGTAAAATGATTTAACTCACCACTCCAAAGAGGTCATCGCTTCTCTGTGTACCCAAGTCTCATTTTTTTATCAGTAAAAATCCCAGAAAGTGCTGCAGCTTTTCCTTCCAACTACAAGGGAAGCCCTGAAACCTGTTCTTAATTAACAAGGACATCAGAAGACAAAGGGAAAATATAAAAGAACTCAAGTGTTTTTAATGATGTCTTTAAATGCTGTACCAGATTCATCTAGAGGCAGAGATGACTGCGGGTTTGGATGCTCTCGTTGGAAGAAGGGACACCAAGTGACCAAGTAACAACATGGTGCTTACAGCTTGTTCAGTGAAGCCTTGGCTTACCTTTGACAATTCAGTGCTGTGTTCTGATTTAGAAGTAATAGCATCTCTTTCTCCCGCTAATACATCAGATCTGACTGACTTTTTCTGTCACTGATGTGTTTTAGTTTCTGAGGCATCCAGAATCCAAACAGAGCATTGCTCAGGGCATCTAAACCACTTAGTGCTACAACAGGAAATAGTTTTGTGTATTCTGTGGGTTAGTTATTGCCTGTTCCACTTTAGGAGTTTAATTTATCTTTCAAAAAGTTCTTGTAAATCATTTTAATGAACTGGGAACTTAAAATCAATTATTTCTTAATAAATGAAATAATATCCTAATATCCTGTAGTTTTGATCTCATACAATATCTTATAGATTTAGATTTCTATCCTAATAAGCTGCGTCTTGATCCAAATACCTCTCATTGGGTTTGTAAGGAGGTACACAGGAAGCAAGGCACAGACACTTCACTGGAGGAAGAACCTAATTTAATTCAGGTTCCAGATGAGATCAGAAAGACCATTCAGTTAATCCTAGACTGGCATCTGCAACAGTTAGAGAGGCAGTGGAAGGGAAAATTTTAGCAGGATTGTATTTGAGAAGTATGTAATTTTTAGGATGGAAAAAGGTCTCATTATTTTGCCGCAACAGATCTTTAAATGATAATGCTTTCTCTGTTACAAATCAAATGTGAGAACTTTGTTTTTGCCATTGAGGAAATGGAGATCTGGCCTTTCACAAAAAAAGAATTAGATCTTCTTGTACTATGAGGAAAACAGAAACATATGAAAAAATGTAAATTTAATAAAACAAAAGGACAGGATTTTAAAAAAATCCTATATTTAAAAATTTTCAAACTTTCTTTCTTATTTTTGTTCGGGCTTTAGATTAGCCGCTGTATTCTCTGGTTTTATTTTTCTTCTTTTTCCTAACAGCACAGATGACCTAGTTCCCTTTACTGTCATTCACATCATGTGCAGCTTACTTACTCATGCAGAGTAGTATTTTGTGAGAGCAGTTTTTGCTTTAGAATAAATACCTGAGTTTTGAAAGGGTAGGGGAGAAATGTATCTCAATCCAGGCATTTGCCACAGATTAGGCTCTGAATCTCACAGTTTTCAACTGTGACTTTTTGAGTGGCAGATAAAGGTGAGGCCATCTCCATGACTGCTTAAGGGAGCCAGCATTGATAAATGCATGGAATATTTCAGGGATATTCCTCTCTTCAGATAATGATGTTTTTTATATATTTTAGTTTATATATATATATATGAGTGTCCTTCTGACATCAGGTATACTAATTAGAATTATTTATATTTATAAATGTTTGTAGGTTGGTTCTTTATTATCCGAGGCACTGGAGAGTTTTTAAGGCTGCTGTTCCATAGAAACTAAACATACTAAGAACTCTCCTGAGTGTTGGTAGGCCTCTCTATTCTTCAGGATGAACATTTTTCTGCAAATAATGTACCTGCAGTTTCTGAGCCATCTGAGTGCCCAACAATAGGCATTAAACTCAGACAAGACAATCCATACAAGTAATGTGTTCCTGATTTTTATTTTAATAAAATAAATAAATTACAGCTTATAAAATTTTGTTTCTTTAACTAATTTCATAAATGAGAATCATAAAAATATTATATTTAGACAAATAAATACATTAAAGACTATAAATTATTTCAGGATATTTTTACCCAGTTTTGTCTATTTGCTGTTTTGCTCATTGGCTCTGAGGATTGACTCCTGACAGAGGTTTCAGCAAACCAGGGAAATGCTCAGGCTATTAAAATACATAAAATTATTCTAATACTATAATTTTTGCACAGTGCATAGCATTTCATTTAAATGGATGTAAACCAGAATGTTGGTAAGGAATTATTTCCTCTTTGTTTTCCATTTTCCATTTGGGTTTTCCTTTTGGAGCAGTAAACAGAAGGCTTTTATCCTGAGAATTAGACAAATGACCTATGACCAAAAATATTCCCCAAAAGTTAAAAATATGTAAAAACTAAATTGCTTGAGGACATGATTTTAAAGTGGAATCTAATAAAAGCATAATAAAAAATGGCCAAGATGATGAGTTTCAGTGAAGGGAGAGCCTATTTTAATATTCATAAATGGTGCCCTGACCCAGCCAGGAACAAGTTCCTTCATCTTCCCATTGTGACCGATGGAGTTCCTGGAAGAATCCAAAAGGAAATGATGTTGAACATCTGTCATGGCTCAATCCATCCTTTGTCTGGGAGGCTCAGGTCCCTGCTTACAGCTGCTGTGCCCTGTGGCCAGTTCCAAGCAGATCACAGTACCTGTGCTCTGGCTGTGCACGCCTGGGAAGGTGCCAGGGGAAGAGGCTGCTCCCTGCCCCAGCACCAACTCCCTGCTTTCCCCATGCCAGGAACATGTATCCCCAGCAGGAGCCAGGCTGGTCCTCGAGAAGTTGCCTTTAATGACATCGCTGTAGTGTCCTCACAGTGTGACATGTTTATCCTAAACTCAGGGCTTTAATTTAGGGCCTTTGAAGCTCACTCTGCAGGCTAGCTATCACTTTTAGGTGATGTTGGGCATGGAGTGACACTGATGTGAAAACCCAGACAGAAATGCTAGGTATTTACTGGGTGGTATTTGGTGAAATCTCTGGCCAGGGGTAGCTGTATGATTTTTCCTGTAATCTCAGTGTAAAATTTAGCACTTAACCAAAGAGAGCAACTCACCTTCAGTACTAAAATCAAGTATTTTATCAGACATATGGAGCCAAGTAATTAAAATATTAATTCTTATCTTCCAGTGAAGATACTGAGTAGTTTTAATCAGTTTTCTGTGGGGTGTAATATTTCAAAATTTAACCTCTGCTTTGTAACCCAATGTAGATGGGGTTTGAAACTGAGGAACCAGATAACTTTTTTGTAAAAGTTATGCAGACTGTTATGCAGACTGTACAAGTTGTGAATCTGAGTAGTGTCAGGGAAGAGACAGATACTATGTGAGTAGAGAAGGGAGATTTTTTTTTGTCAAATATCAAAGCACTTTATTATTATTGATAAGAGTAAATAATAAAATGCTTACAGTAGCATTCTGTAGGAGGCAGTGATAGGTTAGAAAAATAAAGCAGAGAGAGGTTTTGTCCCCTTTCTTTGTAAGCATGACTCCAATTACTGAGTTTCAGTTCCTGAAAAAGCTTTGCTAACACAAATTGATCAGCTGGGGCAGGGGGTGGATGGTTCTCCCCTGGACATCACTTCAGAGCAGCCAGACCTTCCTGCTCACTTCAGAGCTCCGATAAAATGTTTCATAACAGAATTCTACCTTCTTTTACAGTGTCAGGCTGCAACCTGTGGTAACTTAGTTGTCCTATGAACATGCCCTTTCATGTTCCAGGTCTGGATAAGTGTGCTACATGGATTCAGTTTGGGAGGAAGACTGACAAAGCAGGGAGATTCTTATTTTCTGCTTGTCTTTCCATCCTGGGGTCAGTGTCTCTCCTAGCATCTCCTGGAGAAAGCTGGATGAGTGGTTTTTAAAAAGGGAGGAGTGGCAGGAAGATTTGACAACTAAAGTGCTCCCCTCCTGCCAAAAAAAGAGGCAGAGCTGCAGCACATCCAGACTTGAGCATCAGGATGTCCTCAGGCCCACCTGAGGACTACCTTGTACATTTATCTGATCCCAGGTACAGTTTTAATGATTTAAAATGCCATTCTGCAGTGATAAAATTCAAAACAAGCTCTGCAAACAAACCCTAGAGCTGCTCACTGGTTATATGGGAGGTTTCTATAAACAATATTTTTGTACCTGTTCATTTACCCATGGTGTCTCAGCCCAAATGAGCTCTGCTTTTGGTTCCTATGCCTTGAGACCCTAACATCTGTACTGCTTTTTCCTCTGTCCTATAGCACAGATTTGTCCCATGCACTTCTCCAGATCTATTTTTTCCTTCTAAACTCAATTAGTGAATTTCCTTTTTCTTAAACACTTACACTGATGAAACACCAATAGAAAATCTATTCACCCCCACATTAAATAGATTTGAGGATTGATTTTCAACCACAGCTCTGAATTGTGTTTGATCTACATATGTGTTTAGATCTGGTCTGGGTTTTTTTAAGTTTGATAGTGAGATATCTAACTCTTTGTTGAGCATTGTGCATAAGGTATAGACAGGACAGCATAGGGATAACAGTGACAACCAGAGGTGAAAATGCTCCTGCCCATTTTTGGGACTTTCTGAGGAGGCCTGGCACAGACAAACAGAGCACTTCAGCTTAATTGAAAAATGGGACTGATTTTGTGAGTTTAAGGGAAAATGTTTCTGGGTGGATTTCCACAGTTCTGTATTTGGGGCACCAAAATTCCTGGCCTGATTTTCAGAAGCACCAGAGCAGCTGAGAGCGAAGCAGAGGTTGCCCAGCACTGCATAGCTGAGCATATGGCCTCTAGGTATTTCTGTTAGAGGATAAAATCAAAATCAGAGATCACCTTTGAGAACACTGGCTTTAATCTCAATTTTACAAGTTTTTCTAGATGTACTCCAAAGGTTTTTTCCCAACTTATTTATTAGAAATGAAAGAGGAGTACATTTAGATCAGAATATTCAGAATAATTTTTTTGCCCTCAGGGTGGTGAAGCACAGAAACAGGTTGCCCAGAGAAGCTATGAATGCTCCATCCCTGGATGTGTTCCAGACTAGGTTGGATGGGGCTCTGAGCAACCTGATTGAATGGAAGGTGTTCCTGCTCATGGCACAGGGGCTTGGAACTAGATGATCTTAAAGGTCTCTTCCAACCCACACCATTCTATGAATCTGTGATTCTGTTTGCTGGCAAAGGTGGGTGGAAATACTAGTCCAGACCTTTGAAGACATAAAGCTTGACAGAAATGAAAAAGACAAAAAATGTTTTCTGTTTGTCTTTTTGTGAAGTACCAGTTTTGTTATTGATGTAAATCACATGGAATGTAAACAACATGTTCTTGTTACTGCGGGGGACTGAGTGCCTCAGCAGAAACTGTGAGTGCTGTTCACAGTGACTCTCTTTTCTAATTGTTGATCTCAGCTAGTGCATAAAAGGATTAAAGTTTATTCACTGAAATTAATGACATGTGTAGGCAGGTATATCTAATTCTGATTTTATGTTTACTGGCAGCATTGTATCAATTGCTGCTTTTTTTTTTCCATGGAAGAGTTCAAGTCCCAGGCTGCAGGGTTTCCAGAGGCAGCAGAGGAGGCACACCTGTAGGCACGACTGCAGAGGCAGCTCCCTGCTGCAGCACTCAGCTCTTAATCACTGACAGAGCATCGTGTCTGTGCACATCCTGAAGAAGAGGGCATCTCCTTTTTCTTAGCAGCCTCATTTGGAATATCACAGCCTGTTACTGGCAGCCTGATTCACACTGTGAGACTTCCCAAATATCTTGGTGCTTCCCACTGACACCTCTGAATGCTTGATGAAGTACTGAATGTGCAAGGTGATGTATCAATACAGAGGATCAAATCTAAATGACAAGGAGATGTTACATTGTTGAGGACCCAGAAAAACTGTACCATGAATCAATCTCTAGATTTGTATTTTAAAAGAAGTGTTTATTTTTTACTTAATATTAAGGCAGTGTTATTGTTTGGAAAAAAACCCAACCAGTTGCTTCTCCCATTTTGTTTTAAGCACTGGTAGGTCTGCCAAATGATTGCTATTGAGTTAATATATAAGAATTGTCTTTTTTTTTGCAGCTGTTTGAGACATTCAGTGAATAAAGAAATAACCCTCGATTAGCCAAGCAATATATCTGTACCAAGCATTTGTAAATTGTACAGGGGAAAACTACCCACAATTCAAAAATATCTAGATGTTTTGGCTTGCTTGGGTTGTTTTCTTGTTTATTTGCTTTTAGTTAGATTAAAAGTACTATAAAAAGACCTGAAAGGCAAACTAGAGAGGCAGAAGTAGAGGAGCTGCCACCTGCTGTAAGTTTTAGATGCTCAGTTGTGTGTTCACTTGCTTGATATCTCCTATAAGAACTCTGCAGTCTCAGTTTTGTTACATGAAATACAGCAGATCCAGCCCTTCATGAGCAGACTTGGTCTTATTAGTGTTATTTTCCCGCCCTTTATACCCTATCCATTATAGAAATCAGGTATTTGAACATAACAATAATAGCTAATAGTCTCTAAACTTCAGTAGGGTTTTCCCAGTAGCTATCTGAAGTCTTTACAAAAGAATAGAAGTGGCTTTAATAAATACTACTGATGATAAGTTAAAACTCGCAGCTAAAAAAAATAAAGACAAAGAAAAAAAAGAAACTGGGGCAGCACAGTACAGACAATAGTTCATAGTTTGGGAAATCTTTCATTTATTGCAGTCAAAGCTCCCTTTCCATTTGCTCTTTCCCAAGTCATTGTTTTTATGCATTTTTGATTATGTCTGTGTTCTCTTCTGACCTTGGCCCTTGTAGATCATGGACACAGACGATGTGTTGCTCATGTGTGACTTATCCCACTTCTGCAGGCTTGCCCCTTGTGCGGGGTGTGCTGGTGCTGCAGCGGGCACGGCTGGGGATGCAGCAGCTCGGGCAGTCCCTCGGGGCCGCTGCTGCGAGTTAGCACCAGTGAGATCAGCCCTGCCAGGCACTGAGTCACAGCAACTGCTCCAGTCCCAGTTGAAAGGTCACATTTGCTTGCCTCTTCACTGGAGCTCACGGATCTAAAACATCATGTTTTTTAAGGAATTACGGGCAGCAAGGCAAAAATCATCTGTTGGTTATACGAAGGAACAGTACTGGGAGTTTTCAGGGAAAAGAAGCACATCCGTATCTAATTCTTTAATACAAGCATGACAACCAAATTCAGTTGTGATGAGTAAAGTATGGGAAAACAGGCTCTTATACACAGACTCACACAGGGCTACTTGTATCTCTCTGGACCAATGTAAAAGGTAGAAGTTAAGAAATGTACACAAATGGAGCAGGAGTTTAAGTCTAAACACAGGTCCTTCATCTGTATTTTTGCTTATTTAAAGAATTTAATGAGATAATCCAATGGGAATAACAGCAGAACATACCTGCAATTTTGATAGATTTTCTGAACACGTCATGCAGTGCCTTTAGAACAGGGGGAGAATTGGAAATCCAGATAAAGCTGAGGATAAGAAAATTGCATGTTTATATCTCTAAACAGGCAGTCAAACCTTAGGTCAAAGTAAGCAGTTATATTCCTCAGCATATATGGTTACAGTAACAGGTGTGCAGTCACTATGGCATTCTCAGGAAAAGGAGTTCCTCTGGACTGTAGCAATATTTTAATATTGCTGATTATTGGGGAAGAAAGGTTCAAAAGGTTCTTGAAAGATTTGAAGGGAATGGACAAGAAAAATGGAATATAGATCAACAAATATTAAAAGACAAAAAATCCCACAATCTTGTAAGCAAGTAGGCAGCTGAAATCAGGGTGACTACAGAGGCATCAATTACCAGGCATCAGCTGGAGCTCACCAAATCACTGGCTGAAGTTCAGCCTCTTTCCAGCTCCTTCGAATTATTTCTTGAAGTTCAGAATTTGTGTGCAGTATGGCTTGATGCGCAGCTTTCTTGTGACAGAAACATATGAAAACTGCTCAGCTTTGGTGAGCCAGTAAAAAAGTGTGCTTCCAAAAAACCTGAAAATCAAAATACCTGATATTTTCACCTTCATGCTTATTGCTTTAGAAACCAGAGGGCTGTTTCTACAATGTTAAAACAGTCTTTTCTTTGCATGTTGCAGTTTGTCCCTGCTTCTTACAGATGATGTGTCAGGGACCGTGTTAATATTTGTATCCATTGTGTCTCTTTTAGCAGCTGGAGGCAGGTTACAGGTCACCTTCCTGTTTTTAAGTGGGTAAAGTTTTGACCCTGATCTTCCAACTGTTTTTTTACACAGTTCAATAGTAATATACACTTTCTAAATCAGTTTATCCTTGCAATTGGCCACTCAAGTCTATACATAATGTGTTTTTATTGCCATGTTGACAAAGAGGAAGGTCCTCCATTTTCCAGGAACATTGTTGATGTAAATTAAATTCCAAGCATCCATAAAAGCAGCCATAGTCTCAAGAAAAAACTCATTGCTTTCTTGGAAATATATTCACAACATCTGAGTCTCTTTGAAGAAGCTATTATGTTTTACAGTCTGCCTTCCTCAGGAGTAGATTAAAGGGGTTAAAAGTTGGATATTTTAATCTCATTATTCACCAAGATAGTTCATTAATAGATTAAAGCTGCTGTAGAATAAATGTATTGTGTCCATGTAACACTAAGTGCTGACTTATCTCAGGATGGCTATAGGAATATCCTGTAAGAGACAATGAGTTATATAGTGGCTTGATACAACTGATTTTTACCCTTCTCCTAAATCACATCTCACAATAAAAAATAAATAAATACACTTATAAATTTAACCGACTCTAAACCCACCACATTAAGAAATTATCAGATTTCTAGCACCTTGAGTAAGTAGTGGCATTGATTATAACATAGTTGCCAGCATCTCTGGACAAAAATCTTGCCTTGCTTCTTGTTATGAAAACTTATTTATGTAACTACTTCCAATTTTATTTTTTTTTTAGTTCTGTAATGCATATTGTAACACTGAGGCAAATAAAGATCCATAACCCTTTGCTACCACTATGATTTTTGTACTTTTATAGGTTTTTCCAGGCATCTATATTCATCTTAATCAACCCTTAAAAGTTTGCTGCTGAAATAGGAATTTTATCTGAGCATCAGGATGTAGCTATAACCACCTTGGAATTGCCCATCCATAACAAAAACAAGTATCACTTATGAGTGTGTTAGGAGTGGCATGTAATCATCTTTCTAATGAGATCCATTAAATTTCTGGGGGTTTAGCATATAAACATATGCCCAAAACTGTCTGACTTGTTCCTTTTCACAATTTCAAACTGGTTAATGGTGTGATGCCATTCCACAAAAATACTTTTTAGTGGCTGACATTTTATTTTCCATTAAATACAGACATAATTGATTTTATTTTGTATTGATTCACTATGCAGTTTTTGAATGTTTGGGTGTGAGTCTCTGTACTTCAAGTTTCTTCTGATAATGGATACTTGAAATAACAATTATGTAGATGTGTGAAAATCAAATAATAATAGGAATATATTTTTAGATCTCTAGATGAACTGAAATGTTTTAAGTGGACAATGCCATTTGCATGATATATATATTTATATATTTGTATTTCCTATACTGGAAAGACTTTTAGGAATCGTGTTTTTATTTATTAATTTCAGGACAGGCAAATTTGCTCTTGTTTTATATTTTCTGGACAGATATTTCATGACAGGCAGAAGTTTGTTGGATGTTCTGTCCTATGTGCCCTGCATTTTTATTTTTAAGTGGAACAGTCCTGTAGGTATCTATCTCTATGAAAGAATGAAAATGCATAAAACAGGAAATGGTACAGAATATTTAAGAGCTTGTCAGCCTGTCAGGTTTTGGCTGTCTTTCTGGTTTGATGTCCATCACTTTCTGTCCTCTCATTGGAAAAGGAGAGAATGAAGAAGAACAGAGAATGGATTAAGAGCCCTTTGTCTTCATATGTGAAAGTTGCTTTGGGAGGAGATGGGGAAAGTCTGTTGAATGTTTAGTTGTGTTTTCAAAGCAAAACAGAGATGGGCAAAAAGAAGCACAGTTAAAGAAGGAAGAAACTGGTGGCTTCTCCTAAAACACATATTTTCTATATAGCAAGAGCTAGATAACAAACATCTGAAAGTTGTCTCTGTTCCCTTTGCTTCCCAGCCTTTAGTGACCAACTGCAGCTTATATTGTGTTGTGAAAGAGACAGCTAATGCATTTTCTCAGAGATGTGATGACATTCATTACACAATAGCTTTTCCTTACACAAATCTACTCTAACTCAGGGTCCTCTGAATTTACCTTTTGTGTTCTTATGAACACTGAGAGTAAAACAGCAAAAGGATGACAGACATTAGAAAAAATATCATATAATATTCATATAATTGTTATTTCATGAAACTTACCCTCCTGAATTTTATTTATTCCAGCCCCTGTCTTTTATAATAGTTGATTTTTAGGCAGTATAATCCATATACTTACAGGTCATAAAGAAAGGCTACAAGCAGAAAAACAGGCTCACAACTGTAAAGAAAAAAGAAATAGAAAAGAGTACACTAAAGTAGGCCACTTCATATAGCTTGAGTGTTCTTGCAACTTTTTCTAGCTTCTCAGCTTGTAAATTACACCCATTTTGAACTTTCATAAGTTCACACATCTTTTGGAAGGAACATGTAGAACTGAAAGAGCCTAAATTATACCTTGAAAAATACCTCAAAATTTGCACCTATTTGTGTTTACTTTTGCATTTGTACATCATTATGAACATATTATACTATCATACTGAGAGAGTATATACACCATATTTATGAAAATACATCATCCCACCTCATGTTGCACTATGGTGGCAAAAAGTGTAATAACTTTTCTTTATTCAATATTTCAGTGTGTTAGAGAGAAGCAGAAATTCCCTTGTGGTAAACAACTAGAAAAAGTCATCCTCCTTGGTTGTTTTTGGTTACTTGGCCATTTCAGTAACTATTTTTGTGGTTTTCTTTATAGTTTTTTTTATTTGAGGCATTTGCATTGCAGAAGATTGTCTACAGTAATGACTGCAAGTGTCTGGATAAACTTGTATCAAAAAATTCCACTGTCATTTGAAAGGTTTAGTCTATGACTGAGTGTCTCTGTTTTCTTCCTGCATTACTCATCCAGGGACAGAACAGTGGATTGATGGGCAACCGGATGAGAATTTCTTCCCCAGCCCATCGAGGTTTGTTTCAACAGCTATGTTGTTAAATCCTTCCTTTCAGTCTCTTAATTTAGTGCCATCCCATTTTTCCCTTGGCATTGACCTTTTCTAGATGAGAGCCTGGTGCTGTTGACAAGCTGATGAATTATGGCTGTTCTGAGTGGAAGTGGCCATCAAATATAGGCTAGGTTACTCATCTTCTTCCCCAAAACCCCCCATGATAGGACTGGAAGAAAATATTCCCTACAATACATGCAATTTCTCTTAGTCATGCCTTGGGGCATCTGCCTGTCTTATTGATACTGGTTTTCTTTAATCACAGATGCTGTACAGGAGATAAAAGATGTCTCTCTGTGTTGATACAGCAAGGAGTTATTGTTGGTGTTTAAGCTGAAGCCTTAAAGCAATTTTTACTGCATATTTGAATCTTAAGAGAATGTAGATGCTGAGGATTAGGTGGGGAGGAGATTATGCTCTGGGAGAATGAATATCTCATTTCAGTGATACAAGGATTCTGGCTGTGTTTCCTTTAAAGCCAAAGATGTAGCCAAGCCAAAAATTACACATTTCTGTGAAAGTTCAGGGTTGATATGAAGCAGAAAATAACTTCTCTCTCCTTCATGTGTCTGTGGGGATACTTGACCATACACTATAACATGTGATGGCTCTTGGTGGGCTGCAGACCATTCCTAGACCAAACCCATAGTACAAATTTGGCTTCTGAATTATATTTCTAAAATAAATTTTGCTTCTTTTATTTAGGGGAAGCAATACTTTTTTTAGTGGTTCTACTCTTGAGCATTTAGTGAAGTATTCTAGTTTTGGAATGAGTGTTATAAAGACAGTTTTTAAGATTAGTAACCTTTTCCAGGCTGCTGCCGCAAACTTCCTCTTGTGTTTAAACAACCTCCACTCACTCATTCCCAGTGTGAGGGTTATGTTTCTGATCTTCATGATGGGCTGCATTTCACAAACATTATGATGTCATTTTTTGAGTCAAATTGTCCAACTTTAAATAACATATATCAGAAATGCTCATATCAAGGAAATTTGTTCTATCACAGCTCTGTCCCACTGAGTTGATGACTATGAATTGTAGATGGTGGTCAAAAGAAGATTAATACCAGAGCACTGCTTGTAACATAATAGTAGCTTTTATGTAAGATGGAGAGAGAAAGATATGACTTCTCCTGGCTAGTATATATAAGTAGTAATTTAAGATCATTCTTGCAGTTACTATTTCAAATATTCTTTTATCTGTCATCATTGTTTGATCTTTCAAATGGTAAGTTTATGAAAGAGCATGTGCTCTGTGCTCTGCCTTCCATAAAACAATATTGTTGTCTTTAATAAATTATAGATTAATATGGCCATAGTTGTAAGCAAGGCAACCTATCTGTTTTGAAGTAAGGAAATTTTTGTAAACCAAGATACTATAGTCTGGTTTTGCCTTATCACTTTCTACAACTACCTGAAAGGAGGTTGTAGCCAGGTGGAAGTAAGCCTCTTCTCCCAGGCAAACAAATGCAGGACAAGAGGAAATGGCCTTAAACTGCACCAGGGAAGGTTCATGTTGTACATAAGAAAGAATTTCTTCACTGAAAGGGTGGTTAAGCATTGGAATGGGCTGCTCAGGGAGGTGGTGGAGTCACCATCCCTGGAAGTGTTCAGACAATGACTGGATGTGGCACTTAGTGCTGTGGTTCAGTTGGTAATGGGAGTATTCAGTCAAAGGTTGAGCTTTATGATCTTGGAAGCCTTTTCCAGCTTTAATGATTCTGTGATTCCAATCTGGATATAAAATTAAGCCAAACTTGGGCTTAGATCAGAGTGTTAATGATGTTGGACTAGATGATCTCCAGAGGTCCCTTGCAACCCTAACTCTTCTGTGATTCTGTGATCCTCTTAAACACACAGATATCTGTTCAAGCTATTTTTTGTTAGATTATCTTTATGTATATTATGTGAATTTTATTCATGACCTTATTTTAGGTGCTTATGAATGTACATGAATAAAAGAATTGCTACATGATCAATATTACTATTCATATCCCTATGAATTATAATCCTTGTTAAGTGCTAGTATTTTCAATAACATTAATTTACATTGACTTTTGCCTAAATTTAGTCAAAAGTGTTCTATTTCTTTACAAGCACTTACAGCCACATTTTCAAGTCTTTAAGGACTTGAAAGTGAGGTACAGAAATTGTAGCCTAGAAGTGTTCTTTCACACACTGACATTTTCATGTACTCTCAGTGATTCTTTTACCAGCAAGAATTATGCCTGATTTTTACCTGCATGATATCAAGTGTTCTTTTTATAACTTTCTTCTTTTTTAAAGATCACTTTTAGTAATCTTCAGAAATAACATTAGCTTGGAAGAGACAATAATGGCATTCTCTGACTGTTGTTATTTATTGAGGAAATTTTCCGTCAAAAAACAGTGGAAAGGGTTTGAAAGGGGCTGTGATTGTTTGCTGCTTTCATAGGAGGATACAGGATTGTCAGGTTCAGCTATTACTGCCTTTACTTTTGAAGTTAGTAATTTGACTGCAAAGCTTGCAGTGGCAGCTGAAGCCTTGTGTTCCTTGGTATCTTACTTGGCCAGTTTGCACATAGAAAATTCTGCCAACTTTGCTTGTTCTTGTTCTGATGTTTAAAAATTATGTTTGTGTTAGGGGTTTTTTATACCCAGATACACTAAATGTCTTCTCATCCTGCAGGAAATAGAATATCAATTTCTCCTTAATTCATAAGCTATGTAACCATGTGTTGCTGTGTTTTCTGCCATTTGAAGAGGAGCTCATGCACAAGATGGTTTCACACTGCTGACTTTTAGACATCCTAAGTGCTGAGAAAATTTGGTGTTATGGATAGGAAATATTAAATGATTTTTTTGTTTTCCTACAGAAGCATTTGTCAAATAGGTTTACAAATTTGTCAAATAGGTAGTCAAACTCACCTAATTCAATGTGCAGCAAGTCACTGGAATATCAATTTAAGTGTATTAAGCCTCATGTGCAGGAGAATCCTCCGGATCTTACAGGTTTGTCTGCACAAATATGTCTGTGCCAAGGCCTTTTGCTGATCCACCCTACTGCAGCTTTTTTGGGGGTCTCATCATTTCAAACTTTTATCACTGCAGCATCAGTGCATCATCCTCCTGCATGATCATCATCAGTGCATATCCTCCTGAGCTGAGGAACGCAGTGGTACCCCCACAGTCTCCATTCAGAATTCTGCCACAAAGTTCATTCGCCACAAAGTTCAATATTTTAACTTAATTCTCTTCTCTTATGAGTACATTTTCCTCATTAAGCAGACTGCTTCTTTTCAACCTTAAGACCATTCTTCATGAGTCATTTCTAACCTTTCTATCCACTATTAATATGTTATTTCCTTCTTTTTATTCCTGTTGCTAGCCTCTAACTCTCAAAACACTTTTATGCTGACTCTGTGCTGCTTTTCTCTCTGTGCAGAAATTTCCCATAAGCTTCCACAAAGCTTGTATTGCCCTTTCTCCAGTCTGTCCTTAAGAATCCTTTGTTATAATTTCTACAGAAAAAAAAAAATGATAACCACCTACTACCATGCTGATACCATTGATTAGATGTGTTGGTTTTTTTGGGTTGTGAAATGTTTGTATCAGGCAGATTCCACTTGGCCTGAACTTCAAAAGCTCTGAGGTCCTGCTCCATAACCTGTATTTTTAGGTGCAAATTATGAATAGTGTCAGGGTTTTTCACCGTGCTTGATTAGACTGGCTGTTCCCTGCCTGGCAATCTCTTTGAGTTTGTATTGCAATTGTGTTTTCTGCATGGCCCCAAGGAGAAACTGCAGCTAGTCCAGCCTACAGCTGTGCGTTTGCCTGGTTGATGAACAAGTCCTGTTGTACCCATCTCCAGGGGAGCCCACTGCCTCCTGTTTTGCTGCTGGCTACAATTCAAGAGGGTATCTGCTAACTTTATCACTTTTGTGAGCTGTAACTAATGCCCTTCCCTCATATATTTCTGAATAAAACACAAAACTAAAGAGGCTTAAAGGTTCAGGACTGGAAGGTAGGAAGCTTTTGTGGGAACCCTTATTGTTGGTACAGCTGGCCATTGTAGAGCCAGGTTCTTACGCTGTCCTCTCATGGTGTGCAATGGAAGGTTACTTTCTGTTCAGTCCTGACAGTTCATTATTGATTTACTGAACAAAAATATAATTTAAAACTGCAGGTGTCCATTTAATTTTTAAACAATATCTGGATGATATGTGGCTAGTTGTCATGCTAGTTCTGCTTTGTAACTCTGGTTCACGGCATATTTCTTATTTCTGAGAACTGGACTAGGAAAATGCTGTGTTTCATGGGGTTAATTGTAAGGGAAAGGTCATGACTAAGAATGGATGTGTGCAACTTCTCTAAAGCTAACTAACTTGAACAGACTAAATTTTGAAATCAGAGCAATGGGAAGTTACAGTGATCATCCATTCAAGTATTTTCAGTTACTCAGTGGCTTGTGGGACAATAAAGTTTGCTGTATTTTGATTTTGAATTATAGCCACTTTCTACAGTGCCATATTATTGATTGGCATTGAGGCTTAGCTTCATCATGTCAGACCTCAGCTTTTGACTGACAGGAAAACATTATTTGGTGGGGAATTCATCTTAGTTGTCATCTGAATTACTTTACAACAACCCTTATATCTTTGTGTTGACACCACAAGTTACCTGAGCTCTGTTGTTCAGAAACTCACAAATTTGAGAAGTGGATAATGGTTATTTTTATTTTATTTCTTTTGTGTTTTGTTCTTATATGAAAGTAGATTCTGATACCACCACATGATTCTATGAGGTAAAACTCCATTATTTTGAATAGTATAATGCTAAGATTTGGCAACGCTACTGGGAGCCCCAAAACTACGAACTCTGTAGTGACAGAACTTTTGATTCCACAAGTTTGAACTAACAATCTTTAATTATCAATTAATGCTGCTGCAACTGTAATTAAAATATCTCCAAATAGGACTCACATCAAGTAAAAATTTGATGAGAATCTAGAAAAATATCCAAGAGAAAATTCTTCTCAGCAAAGTGTAGTTTAATACATCCTTTACGTCTCTGTGACCCAGGAAGCTGTATCAGATTGCTGTTCACAGACAAAACCCATTCCTGGGGTTTTGGAAATTGGCAGCTGGTATGCACATTATTTCTCAAATGTTGCTTTGACAGGATAAAACCACTTTTTATATTAAACTACAGGTTAAATCTGGGCTCTGACCTTGAAATAGAAATCCAGAGCACAAGTTCTTGTTTGCAAGTCATGTTTGGTTTTGCAATTTATTCATTCACTTCCTAATACAAAATGTCCTGGGATGAAAACCCAAAAAGTCATTCTTGCAGGGAAGATCTAAATTATTCATGTCAGCCAGATGCAGATTTGGATTTCTTCAGGTTGGATACAGATAGGGAGGTAGCCTAGAGGAGCATCCTCACTGCTCAGTTTCCCTTGTAAAACTCCCTGTGCTGCTTTTACCCCCAACAATAGGTTTAAATAAAGTTGCCCATGGATTTTTTTTCCTAAAGTCAGTGCTGTTAGCACGTTAGTAATTTTCTAGGAGCTCTCACTGGGTTAAGTCTAAGATATACAGATCTAGATTTGACCTAGGTAAATGCAAAAACAACATCTTAGGTGTTAAGGCTACTTTACTGTAGAAGATATAGTAGCAATTTTCAGCCAGCTGAGATGATGTCTGAGGCAAGACTTTAGGCACCACTCTGAACTTAGAAATATTCTATTTCACCTGAGCCCCAGGGATGGGGGCCATTTCAGAATTCTCCTTCTGATAAACTCTTTCCTTGGAGGAACTGGTGTCTGCAATTAAGTATAGTAATTGTCAGGTGTCTATTTTTCATTAATGAATATTCCCCACAGTGTCTATTGCTATTTGTCTGCTTTAAAGTAACATAGATTTAAGGGACTTTTTGACTGAAAGTTTAACCCAGGCAGAATAGCCTCGTAATATACTGGATCAATGCAAACCCTGTCCAAATCTGAAGCAGGATAGGTGCAGTAGTTGTAGGCAGAAAACAGAATTTGGGTTTGACTCTTGCTTGTATACCAAAAAAAAAATCAGGCTATTTATTATTATGGTTTTCATAACTACATAGTAGTAGTAATGATGCCAGTTTGTCCAGTCTTTTAGTCTTCAACCAGGAGTAGTCAAGTAATTGCATTGACATAATCTATATATACTTTCTTTTACTGGTAAAAAATAAGTGCCTACCACTTCATATACTGTGCACTGTCAGAACCACTACTGCAAAGCCAAAGAAATGAGAGAGGAAAGAGACTGGTTTGATTCATGAAAGGGGTATGAATTGAAGGAATCTTCTTTAATTGTCATAATGGATATTGTTAGGGAAAACAAACAAATAGTGTTTAGAGGCAGCCAAGCAGCTCTAGTACAGAGGAACATAGAATGACAAACAGCTTTTGTTTATAGCACAAAAAATGTGAGTATTGGCTAAGAAGTAGTGTTTATGGTAATTGAGCTTTACAAGGAAGTAAAACTTCATAGGGAACACAGGGGGTAGCATTTTCAGTGAAGTAGGCAATAAGGAGAGCTGTGTAGGCATTTCCTGATTAGCATCTGCTGTTTCAACAGCCAAGGAACATGACTCGCATGTAAATGCTTGTGCTAGGTTTTAGCAGGCATTCCCTCTAGCGTGCCTCCCTGCCTTCTGGTTTTATTTTGAGTCTCCTTGAGCCCTACTGTGACTTGAAATCAGTGGAGGAGAAAGGAGAGTAACACAAACAACAGATGTCTTAAAGTTCTGAACAGAGAAAGAAAAAGCCCCATGGCAAAGGAGAAGGTGCAGTTAAGGTGTTTTCCTGTCATTTGTATTCAGTGCCTCTAGTACAGACTCTCATTTTTGCATGTATATATATATACATATCTATAAATATGCAGTTGGTATGCAGTTGTACACATGGTGGGTAAAGAAGTGGTAGTGCAAAAAGATGCCCATTGCACAAGTACTGTCTGACACAGCCAAAGCAACCTATTATAGGGCAGGCTCACAAAGTGTTTTCCCAGCTGTTCTCTGCTTTTAGTCTCTTGCTGCATAAAATACATTTATTGTTTTTAATCTGAAGTTCAAAGATTGGGACTGCTAATAGTGTGCCTGGTGTTCATCAAGACAGCTTTAATTACAGGTGGTAACTTAAGCCATGGCAATACAAATAACCATGTACCCCATCACATTAGGAGAACTAGGTTGTGCACCAAGTGACATTCAATGCACATTCAGAAAAGTCTATATTCTGTGCTTTTTGGTACGGGGAACTGTGTCTTTAAGGACTTTGGTTTCCAGAAAGTAAATCTGTGGCAGAAACAGCTGTGAAATTCTTACATTATATAGGCAGCTGGGGACGGCATAGAGACCCTGAAAATACATTGCCTGCTGGGTGTTAACTCAGTACTGCATGGGGCCAGGAACAAAAAGAAAAGGAAAAAAATTACTGTGAATGGAGAAGTGAAAAGATGTGAAGTTTCCAGATTCTTTTGCTTTTCTGGGAAAGATAACTAAAAAAAATATAAAGAGTATTCAGGTCTGAAAACTTTAAGCTCTGAAATCTTTGCAAGCTACTTCCCCCTTTCCCACATCTACCTCCTCCTTTAATGTCTTATTTCTTCTACAGGCTTCAGCAGATGGGTCCACAGACGGAAAATCACATTCACACAGAATCCTATTTTCTTGTGATATTTTAAATGTATATTTATTTGCTTATTAACTTGCTGAGTTTTTTCAAAGAATTTTGGTTATCTCTATCTCAACGAATAGTCACACTATTTATTTTGTTAGTTACTTTTGTTATTTATATATATTTTTTCTTTTTTTATAATTATTTGGTCTACAGAAGTTTATGCTTAGATTAACCTATATGGAGTTTAGGACAACTGGTGTTACTGAATGTGACTGAAAAAAAAAATGGTTTTGGAATGAACTCTGAGGATGCCAGTAGGAATTACTATTCTTTGTCCATTTATTTCTTTGTCAAATGTACACACCCGGACTGTGGTGGTGTTTTCCTGGACTACAGGGAATGCCATGTATTACAATATGTTGGTAGCAGCACTTTAAGCATCAAATATTAGTTGTTGTAACTGAGAGGGAGCCTGCTGTATTCAGTTAAGACAGAACAACTCATCTCATGAATGCTATTTTAGCATAGACTTTCTCAATCTTTATAAGGATATCCTATCAGAAAAAATAAGGATAATAGCAATAATTATGCCTGTATTTTAAATAGTGCTTTTATGCCTGTGGCTTGCTTTCTTCCTCAAAAATATACTATCTCTGTTGCACAGATGGGTAAACTGAGGCATGCATGGAAAGTGAAATAAGTTCACTGGATGTCTTCCAGAGAAAGACAGAACTCCTGGTCTTAAAAGCAGAACCTTATCTTAAATCATATATAAAACTTCTCACGAGGTATTTGTAAGTTAACAAATCCTGCACTTTAGAGATACCACTTAACATTTGTTTTCCTTCCCACAGGAACTTTTTACACCAGAGTGCAAATTCAAGGAGTCTGTTTTTGAAAATTATTATGTAATCTACTCATCCATGCTCTACAGACAACAGGAGTCCGGGAGGGCCTGGTTCTTGGGGCTGAACAAAGAAGGGCAAGTCATGAAAGGAAATAGAGTGAAGAAAACAAAACCAGCAGCTCATTTTCTACCCAAGCCATTGGAAGGTGAGGCTTAGTCTATCTCTGGCAGACCCTCATATAGATCTCACAAGAAGGGAGAATGGTTTCCAAAATGCCCTTCCTGGATGTGCATGCCTCACACAGGTGCCAATCCCAGTGCCATTCCCAAAGTTTCATGGAGCAGTTTTGTGCTTCCGTGTAGTGATGCTACAAAGGGCATAAGTACAAACATTTTTGCAGGGACTAAGAGGTCATTCTACAAGAAAAGAAATCTTTTATGGAAGAGCATTGTCCTGTTTTAAAATATTTTGTTAGGGACAAAAGCTGTTGTGAGTGTTGTAGTGAGAAAATAGTCCTTTCACTAGGCAGAATGAAATAATTAATATTGTAGGATGATTGGGAGTTATAAAGGGGATGGATGAAATGTCAGCATTTCAAACTAAAAGCTTTCTAATACAAAACACAAAGGTCTTTATAAAATAAGTCATGATGTATTACTTTGCCAAGTGGTGTAATGTACACAAGTCTTGTAAGTTGGCCTTTAAACCAATATAGGAGCAAACACAATAACCTTACACACCAAAATGATGTCACCTTCTCTGGAAAATCCATTTATATATTGAAACTTTTGTGTTTTCCTATGTATTCTGCAGGCCTTTATACACCTATGCTACCTTTTGCTTCTTGTCCTGATGGCACTACTCATTTTTTTAATTGCTGCACTTAATCATTCTGAAAATTATCTCATTTCTTACCGTCTGAAAACACATACCTGAGTAATGCTTTTGTTAGCAGTCCAGTTTCTTTTGATATTTAACTTTAAATTTTTGATTGAAGGATCAGTTAGTTGAGTATTTTAGTTACATCATAAGGAAAGAATCAGACTAATCTTACATTTATTTGAAGTCGGGTCAATGCCTTTGTGCTTTCCATGTATTGTGAAAGTTTACAGTTGTTTCGTAAGCTCCCAACAATGCTAATAATTTGTATCTTGATCCCTCTATATTAAATTAAGACTTATAGGGAGGTAACGCCAGTGTATTTTTTTAAAGCAATACAAATTTGTATATACTAGGAAAGAACTTACTTTTTAAAAATAGTGTTTGGATGATCAGACTCTATCAAAATAGCTTAGACAATGCTTAGAAATAACTTGATTTACATTGCTATGAGAATCATCGAATATGACAGCTCTGCTATATAATTCCTTACTTTATAGTTCCATTTCATGTTGTTCAACATAATAATTTTGTAGGTCACAGTGCTATTTCACCAAGCTTTTTTAATTAATTGGCAAAGTGCCCTACACACATTTATGGGCCACCCTGAAGATATAGATCATAACCAGCCTTATGTACTCTAGAGAAGACATTTAATTTCAGTCTTTTAGAAACTATAAAAGGATTTAGATTATGTCACTGGAAATTTTGAACAAGTATTTGATTAGTTAATGATGCTATGGGGCCCTTTACATTTATTATGAAACTTCACACCATTGAAGATCAAGGGCACCACTTTAATGCTCCAGCCTCCTACTCTAATTAGCCAAGGGATGAAGGAATTTTGCTCTCTGTGGTAGCACACACTCAGTCCAGAAATCAGTGTGATGATTAATTCCTTTGACTGCTGTGATACCTCTTTTAACATTGCTCTGATATAAATAAATACAACTGAAGTTAGATGTAAGTGGAAATATTACCTGATACAGTGACATGGAAAATGAAATTGAATTATCCAAGAGCATTAATCGTTAAGGCAGCTTAATGCTGGAACTGTGTAATTGAATACATGCATTTCCCTCAAAAGATTTGAAGTGGTTAGATAGGGACTGAAGCCCAGGGAAAAAACTTCTAATTCTTCTAAGAATTTATTTAATAGTTTAATTTGGGGTTTTCTGCATTTCTACTTTCAGTGGAGATCAGTGGCTATTGCATATGTTTTTGGAAATGAGAAAGAAAACCCCCCCAAACCTCTTTTGTGTTCTCCACATATCCTGGACATTTCTTCAGGACACACCTGAAGAAGAACCCATGGTCAAATTCCTCAGATTTGGGAGACTGATGTACATGCAACTTTGTAGAACTGGACCCTAGCCTAGTGTTGCAATGTATGACTAAGAAGAACACTTATGTCTAGACAACTCTATTGTATGATCCCATTTTTTTTTTACAATCTGCCTTACCACATTTTTTACTTCTAAAAGCTTGCATATTTATTTAATGTTTATTTAAGTATTGTATATACATATGCATGTGTATTCACATATATATTTTTGTGTGCCTTAGGCAAAGACCAAACACTACTTTTCAATTTCCAAGAAGCTATACTATCCACTAAACAAGCAATAATGCAGTTTTCCTACTGCATTTTTAAGTCAGATGCAGAAGAAGTGTGAGAATTTTGGAGCATCAAGCAATTCTATAAGTGGTACAAAACCAGTGTCTGTCTAAATAAACAGTTTCCCTGGTATGCAAGAGCATAGAAAATTAAGCCTATTTGAGATGAACTCACATATGCAATACATTGTTAAAAATGCTTCTCCTTTTCTCTTCCTTCCCCTCAGTTGCCATGTATCGAGAACCATCTTTGCATGATATTGGAGAAACAGTGCCAAAGGCTGGGGTAACTCCAAGTAAAAGCACAAGTGCATCTGCAATAATGAATGGCGGAAAACCAGTGAACAAGAGCAAGACGACATAGCCACATCCTCACAGGTGTTGTGACTTTACTGAGTCCCAAGTACAGTTGAGTGATTTATCCTTGCCAGACTTCCCCTCGGCAGTGTCTGTGGATCAGCCTGTGGCAAGTCACCAGCTTGTCCGTTGCTGTTTCTGAACTGAGTTGTTGCAAGTGGATAAATCTCAACATGTAGCTCCACCACAACGAGAAGACACCTGGATGAACCAGCTAAACTCAGACCATGGAATGCCCTACCAGATATTGGAATGCCTTTTTAATATCTTTTCTGTGACTGTGACACTTCATGTGAATGACATACTTCACAAGTACACTTGATACCTTGCCTGCTGACAATTGCCCATAATCCCTTTTTGAGTCCAGTTTCAGCAAAATCCATGTGTTTAAGTTCTATTTTGTAGCACACAAATAATCAGATAATTTCTAGTTAGATGCTGTAAACCTGTGCTATTATGGATTTCTCTTCTTCCCTTTTTTATAAGGCTGCTCGCTCCACTGTTTGTGACCTTTTGCAGGGATTGTGTTTCTCTATAACTTAAGTGTTGCCGGTGGCTTAGTTCTGAAAGCAATCAGGGAATCAGGAAGCCTTCAAAAATCTATTATTACAAATTATATCTGTAAAGAATAGGATTGTTGTTTCTGGCTTAAAATATTGATTAAATGTGAATACTCTTTAGTAACAGATACTGTGCTTCTGAGGTTGGCATTAAAGTGGAGGGAAGAGTGTCAAACACAACCAACGGGGAGTTTTCTGAAACGTGTGTTTGGCATCCCCCTAGTTTCTTTTTGTGTGTGTGTTTTATACATATCACAGGCTTACTGGTAATGGTAACATTTGCCTTGCCCAGCGAGCAAGACCCACTCATTTTTGGAAAAGTGGGTCCAAAGAATTTTGTAGGCCTTGTAGGTCTGAATTAAGGCTCATTTTTCATCTACTAAATCTTCATTGTTTGAAAAAAATCACCACCAATAAAAGAAAAAAAAGTAAGACTAATCAGAATTGTGCTACCTAAATCCATTTCAAATATAATCCTTTCCTGTTTTTAAGGAACTGAACTTAATGCCATTGTTATTTTTGGCTGAATCCCACACCTACTTAGCAAAGCATGGGCAAGGATGTTGTTGTGTTCTTTTTTGCAGCACCAATGCAAAGGATAGTTACAAATTATAGTTTAATATTTCTGGTGTTTTAAAAAAAGAAGTTTTAAAACTGGACGTATTACTTTATTTTTATTTTTAGCTAAGCATGCAAAGCCCAGTCCTATGTATTTCACTGATATCCCAGTATGTACCTCCACCCAGCTTCCTAGGATAACATGCCCACCAAATTGCTAGATTGAAGGTGCCTTGCCTTGATCTCTATATACTGTACTTTCTCCTACATGAACCTAGAAGAAATCAAAAACATCATAAAATTGAAGCCTTGGATCATATTACCAGAAACAACATCAACCCTTTGAGTTTGTCACTTGTGAACAATTAAGCCAGTGTTGCGGGGGAGGAAGGAGGGCGGGGGAAAGATTTAGAGAATGCCACAGAGATGCCACTGAAGGTTTTGCACACTTAGTCACAGGCTTTCAGAAGATGAAAATTATGGGCACTCTCTGTATGCTTAAGAAAGAATTTGTTTCTTAGAAATGGAAGCAAAGATCAAACTGTATCTCAGTCTGGAAAACTGTGTGGCAACACTTTCTTGGCCTTTTGCTGTTACCTTGATATTTAAAGACAGAAAGAGGAAACCATCCTTTTTTAGCACTGTATTTCTGGCAGTTTGTTTTATCACATCTTTGTGCTGAATTCCCTAGCAGAGACTGCTGATTATTTCAAATTCCCTGTCTGCTCAGCTGAACAGTCTGATTCAGTCTGAATGAACTCTTCATACTAGTTTTCAAATATGTTCTGTTTTTATAAGCAACATTTAGTGCACTCTTCAAGGAGGCTACTGTAAAGCTGCTAAATTCTAGATAAACTTTTTCTTTTTATCTGTAGGTCAGACTTCTTTTTGTATGTGTGATATGAGAACAGCAAGATAATGCTTGATGTTGGGTCTTTCTAGGGAGGGAATGAGTTAAGCATGAAGCCCTCTATCCATGTAGAGAAAAAAAATAAACCTAATCTAAAACTGTGATAAAAATGCAAAGAAACACTGACTTAAGACTGTGCCCTTGCCTGCTAGCACTAAATCTGTGTGCGTGGGGAAAACAACACTTTATTAAAAACTTCAGTGTGCCCTTCTCATCCCATCTGGTCCAATGGGATTTGTGCACCATCCCTGAGAAAACAAAATCAAACCAAAGCAGTTCAGATGGTGAGCTGGGGGCTTGCTCTGCGCTGCAGGACCCATGAGAGGCAGCAGCCCTGACGCTGTACTGTCAGCCAGGTCCCACCGTGGCCCCAGGCCTTCCTACAGTTCTAAGAGGAGAACTTCACAATAGTTCAAGTAAGATAAAACAGCTGAAGGCTACATTCTCTCTCACCTGATTCATGAGGAGTGAATACATGTGTTCATGTCCCATTCAGCTGTCTTTTTACTCACCCAGTGTAAGAGCCTGAGGAGACGAGACACAGGGCTGGAGACCTGGCTGAGCCATGCAAGGAGGATCTGGTTCATTGCCTGATCCTATATAAGAATTGTTTTAAACATGAACCTTTTGGTCCTGAGGAACTATGATCTGTGAACCAGTTTGGGAGGCTATAATTGAAGCCAGATTTAATTTCTTTAAGCAGTTAGTACATACTGGAAATACAGCTTTTTTTCTTTTTTTTAAATTATTTTCTGGTTTTGTTTCTGTGCGCTAAATTCATATAAGTGTTTAATCCAGTGAATCAATGTCCTAATTTTTTTTCTACAATCTGTTTAAACATAACAAAGGTATCTTTGTGCTTTGTTTCCTCCCTTTAATTTTGTCCTGTCTCATCTGTTGCATGGGAAGAGTATGACAAGGATGAACTAACTGCATGTTGTAGGTTGTGTCTGTTAAAGAACTGTTGGTCAGTGTTACAAATTTACATACATATATGCAAAAAGTTTGTCTGCATTGTACAGTTTGTGTTTATTCTTATTTGTTGTATACACAGATTCAACATGATGAATAAAACATTTATATGAAGGCATACTGGAAACCAACAAAAAAGTTTATGTAAGAAGTAGACTGTGCAAAGTATCATTGCATTGGCCACAGGATGGTAAAACTTCATGTAAATAGGTCGGCAAACTCAGTTCTCCCCCTTTACCATGCCAAAGAAAATTTCAGCTCCTTAATATAATACCTCTCTTGCTGTTCTCCAGGATGAGACTTCACCATTTTCTTCCCTCTAAAATTAATTTTGCTGTTAAGTGAAAGTTGTTTTCAACTGTCTGTTACTACTAAAGTACTGTATAGTAAATCTGATGGAATCAATTTGTATTTACAGATTGGGGTTTTTGTACTTACATGTCCGTGAATCTGCAGCGTTCCAGGTCTTTTGCATGCTTGCATTGTATTTTGTTCTCCTGGGTTTTCTCTGATCTCTGAGAGACTGTTCACACTGCAATCGAACCTCATCTTGCCATTTTATATGTTAACACTGCACAGTCATTTCTTCTCTTCTTATTGATCTGTATTTCAGCTATAGTTCTTTTTGGCAAAATCAGTCACACCTGCACAGTTTTAGAGATCCAGCTTTGAGGAGATATGAACTACTTCAACAAAGCACTATTTTGCTGTACTTCAGAAATTTTATAAATACATAAGAATCCTTATGAGATTGTTCACATGATAGAGCCTATTGAAGGGTCTCTAGCTCCTTTTAAGTGCTTTGTAGTTCACATAATAGAGCTTTTGCTTCATTTGCTGGGTTTTTAAACCATTCTCAGTTGATTTTTATTAAATGCTGTCATTTTCATTAATGTTGGTTTTTAATAAACCCCTCCCAGCCCCTCCCTTTCACCAGGTATAAAGTAAAGCAATTCACTTTGACTATGGTATATACCTGAAAAAATACCAAGAACCCTGCCTTTACATATATTTACATGGAGAAGCTTTTTTTGTCTTGATTTAAAACTAGTTTAAGCAATGAGGTATGAAAGCAGACAGTTTGGTCCATGCAGTTAAAGTGTACCATGATGATCCATCTGTTTATTGGTATAAAGAATACATTATTCAGCTACATTCAAATGGGAATGGAAGCAAAATTAGGCTACATAAGAAGGTTCTCTTTCTTTTAAATGGCCCTTTAGATAAATTCATATTTCATGCAATGCATTCTAGAATGTTTAATAACAGGGGTTCTTTTCTGTGATCACTAATGCAAATACTATGAATTATTTTTAAAGATGTAATAAATTTTTTTGTTCAATTACTTAGTCACAGAAGTATTCAACTTAGCTTTCTTCATCCCAGAATCATTTAGCCGTATCATTTAGCTACAGTGAGATGTCATTCTGCAAAGAAGCAAGGGCAATGCATCAGAAAAATGAGAGCAAGTACATGATTAAATGCATCTATGTGTTTCTAAGAAAGAATATAGCTAGTAGGAAAAAAAAGGATCACAAGCAGGTTAATAAATTATAGAAGCAAATCAATCCACAGGTTTTTTATAGGTGATATTACAGATATGTTATACACAATAGGTGTAATCCTGCAAGTCTATTATAGAAGCACTGGCACACTTCTGGATTGTGTTCTTTCTCATATAAGAAGAAAATAAAGTTATAGTATCTTTTTTGTTTACAAGGTCTATCAATCTAATTAGTAAAAAGTCCCCTTTTATCCAATTTGGTTTTGCCATTTGCCACAGGCCTGGAATCAGGTTTTTACAGTCATTAGCTATGAAGAATCAAGCAGTGAGCTTCACTTCCTTATGCCTCTTCCCGCATTTACAGTTTATGTATCTGGAATTCCCATCATAGGGAATGAGATAAGGAAAAAAGATAACAATCTATTAATACAGATATTATATTCAAATATGTGGAATAATAATCTTATTCCTTCTGATTTCATTTTGCAAGAGAAAAAATGAGCCACAAAATAGATATGATGGATGTTACATCACCAGTTACTTCAGCATTAGGAGTAGGGATAATGTTCAAGCAACATTATAGGAAACAGAAGAAAAATTGGAAAACAATTAATGTGTACATTACATTTTTAGTAGTCTTAGTTAATACTTTAAGGTTTATAGTAATAGCACCATTTTGTTTGATAATTGCATTTAAATAAACCACTGAGAGTAGCTGTATTAGATATTCTGATTTTTTTTTCCATATGTAAGTTAAAAAGCAACTTGGATAACACATTTTGAAATGCTATGGCCACTTAATCCATCCAATAGTCAAAAAGGCTGGAGCTGATTGGTTTAAAAAAAAACGAAGTAGAAATAAAAATCACTTTATACTCTTTAAGTCTATAAATTTAAAATTAAAGCAAATGACAAAGTAAAATGCATCAAATATGACACTGGAACCACCTAAAGAATTGTTCTTTTATATATGAATGAGTACCTGAAATACCACAGCTGATCTACAGTATATATAAATGTTTTGATGCCCTGAAACAAGTCAAAAGCTCCTACTTACACCAGATAAGAGTTTTGATTATCTAGTATTTTCTTAATACAGTACTAAATACAAATGGAAGGAAAGCAAGGAGAACTTTGTATCTTTCATTGTTTACACTCTGATTCAGCAGATGAATGTATATGCAAAAAACCCAGTAATCATGAGATGATTCAGGTCAGTGGTATTCATTATTCATAAATATAAATAAAAGCAACAATTTGTGCTCTCCAGACACTAGGGTTGGCAAAATGCATATGTGCTAAAACTTAAGAAAGTATTCCTGTTGAGCTCCAAGAAGTTTAAGGGTTCTAAGTATAAAATATAAACTAAAATTTCAAGATTAATTTTACTTTGAGGATTCTTTATGCTCTATGAATATAGTTAAGAACTCTGCCTGTTACTTTGGTTATCTGATGAGAGAGTAGCTAGTAGCTTTGGGATGTATGTCTAGTTATTTATTGGCATAGCTATATATAAGTTGGATGATTGGTAATGGTACTCCCTGAGAATATGGGCTTCACAAGCCTCATTTTTAGATAAAAAGAATCCAGGTTGTGGGGCAAAAAAGTGGTAGTTAAAGAGCAAGTTATATGGGATGGGGAAATAATAAAGCAGTTAAATAAATTAAATTAAAATTTTGCATTCTATTACGTGTTCTGTACCATTGTATTTTCCTATGTCAGAACTGTCCTTTCTAAAAGAAAAGTAATTTCTAGACTAATAATGGAAGTACCTTATTTTTTTTAATACATAGTTCCATTATTTCTGAGTCATGTACCTCATCAAAAATCAGGACCTTGGCACCTAAACCACAATGTTAAAGTTTGGTATCTAAAAGAAGTATTTTTGAGCCATTTAATCAATTTCACAAACTCAATCATGGTTTCACAAAATGTAAACACTTTTGAAACTAAAATGTGTGTTTCTTTTTTTTGCTCTAAAGAATTCAAGGGCTGCCAAATCTACATGTACAAAAAAATAAGAGACTCATATGTAAATAAGTTAGGGAAGTCCCAATAGTTGTGCATTGTTCATAACTCAATGTGAATTTCACACTGAGCAGCATTTCACCATTGGAAAATAAAAATAAAATTTTTGTTCATATCACTGCTTTGTTTGTATTTACTGTATTAAAACTTTAATTACTTTGTTGACATTGTCCAAACACTTTTGGCTGAGACCAAGCTACTGCATAGCACAGATGATTTTTCAAGTCAGTTGACGTTCAGGTTCCCCACTTCTATGAAAGCTGTTTGATTCCATGAATTCCATGTGTGCCAGGGAAATCTGTCCTGAACCTAAAAGTTACTAATATAAAAATTTTTCATTTGCTTTACATGTAGGAGGCAACTGTAGATACAAAGGACAGTATAACAGAGTGCATGTGAGTTGCAGAATACATATGCAGATTAGGCAATCATACTTTTACATCTTTATTAGTTTCATTCCATATGTTTCTATAGGTTATGTATTTGAAAGTATTGTAATATGTAGATTAGATAACCGACTTACTGACATATCAACCACAGAAACTAAAAGTTCTCTTGTAGAAAAGTTTCCATTCAAACATTTTGGGTCTTCAGCCTATGAGTGTTATGTAATTGGACATTAGTTACACCATTATTTGACCAAAAAAAAATCATTAGTATTTTTATAGGATTCTTTACAGTGTCTCTCAACATATGAGTTGGTTCATAATCAAGACTGCTGGAAAGAAAAAAAAAAGGGCCGAATAATATATTTTTCACACACCATAAAACAGATCAAACTAATTATTTGACAAATATTCAATTAGTGCTACTCTTCTACAGGTGTATTGCTGCATACTGATAAGGAGACATGACGACCAAGTAAATAATGTTTTAAAAAGGGTTTTCTTATACCTTTGCCTCAGGTTGCTCAAAGAAATTGTCATTATAAGTTTAATATTGGTTCCACTGAATTTACAAAAAATCTCTGGAGAAGTTCCACAGAGCCAGTATTTTATGACTTCACCCTCTAGGGCTGTCCTGCTCCCTTGTTTAGTTTTCTGATGCATTTCTTTAAGGAGCAGATCCTCAAATGTGTTTTAAGGTATTTACAACCATGTAGGTGTGCGTTCATGCATACCCACACCCAGAAACTTCTTCTCAAATTAAATGTCCTAGCAGCCTAAAGAAAAACAAACAAAAAACTCTCCTCAGTCTTTGGCATCCTTCATTAAGGGTATTCTCTCCCCAGCCAGATTTCACAAGCATTTCCATTCCATCCTTCCCAGCACTCACAGTTTCCACAGCTACAAACACCGTTACCTAGAATAGAATGAATAAAGTACAATTATCATAATTGAAATGTACTACATTATAATGTGTTTTATGGGAAGTAAAAAGCTATGCTAAAGTAGATGCATTGTTCCTTTATTGTTCCCCTACCCCTTCTCCTTTGGAAGGAAGCAATTACTGTACCATTGCATTAAGAAGCCACCCCACACCTATACTTAAAAGGCATTAATAGCATGTTCTCAATAATTCCATCAGCAGTATTGCAAATATTGAAATTGTGTATGGTGAAGTGTGATTGTGTGCACCAGTGTTTGTACCCAGCTGGTGAGGCACAGTGTTCACACTGTATCTCCAGATACAAAGAAAAACAAGATTACTTTTAACTATTATTCATAAAGAAAAAGACATTAAAAGCTGCCAACAGAATAGAAATAAAATCATTACTTTGAATATGAAAAACTTTAAACCTAAAATCTCAGAAGTGCTGTACAAATAAATCCTATCTCGAACTCTCTGTTAAGTGAAAAATGTCCTGGCCCTATTTTGCAGCAGGGAAACAGCTGAGACACATCTATTGATTTTATTTAAATATTTTTTATGACCCTTGGATGCTCAGCTTGAGACCTCTTTAGCCTTTGTATCTATGTAAATTCCTCTTTCTTCTGACTTTATGAAAATCCATGATTAGGCATTAGAGCTACAGATAAGGCTCCTGTTCCTGCTATACTGGCTAGTTGCCTCCAGAAAATGACCACTGCTAACAGAGCTATCTGGAAGATACAATTTACTAGTGTAAATTGCCTTTCCACTCTCACTCTAATTGGCTTGCAGAGTTCTTATACATCTAATAATTGCTCAGCAAAGATTTTCTAAAATTAAGATTTGTAACAGGACGCAGCCAGTGAGTTAATTTAGCAATTCCCATGCTGCTTCTTGTCACTATGCTTGTCAGGAGGGTTTGTTGGCAGCGTGCCCATTTCTATTGACATCTGCCACCTGCGTATTCAGACAAGGTTAAGGTGAAGCTGCTTGAATCATTTACCATCACCTCATAATAAAAGCTATCAGCTCTTCCAGCCTCCCACTGACAACTGCCTGATTGCTAGGAAGCTCTGTTAACCCACACAACTATGCCCCTAATCCACCAGTGAATTTTGTCTGTGACTTAAATGCAATACACACATGGATTGTCCAGTAAAAGACCAAAGGCTAAGGAAACCTCATGATGGTAATACTGACGTTGTGTACTTTGCCAAAATCCAGAGACTTGTAGTCTATTACAGAGAGAATTGTTGATGGATTCCATAGCTGGCTTACTTATTTAAATTCACACTCAGGCTTTTAACTGTTGTTTTGAAACCTTAAGTTGATCATTGCCTTGCATGAAGAAACAATTCTTCATGCAATTCAAACAGCAGGTTTGAATAACCAGCAAATACACTTCCTCCATCACTGGAGAAAGAAGAAGATGGGCTTTGACTAACATAATTCTCATCAACTCTGTTTGTTTCCTGAAGCAATTAGGTGTTAGCCTGTACTCCACCTGTGCAAATGAGACCATCATGTTTGTCACAGTCTCTGTCATCGCATTCACAGAAATCACCCGAAATGTACCATTCCTGGGGTGAACAGATGCACTTTCCACAGTGGCAGGAGCCTGAAATCACAAAAATTATTACTCACAGTCAAAGAGTACTGGCACATTCAGACTAGAGAATAACAACCCAAGTCACACATATGCACACATACGCACATATGCATGTGCGCAAAATTGCTGCCTAAGAGGCAGTTGCATAAAAGAAAATAATCAAGCTAAAAGCCTTTTGAATGAAAGGATTCTTTTGGCATGAGCTGGAGTATGGTAGGATGTTAGTACTAATGCTTTGATCCTGCTATTTCAATTAATCAGGACTCACATTTTGAAGCTTTTTTTTTGTTTCAGAGACCTACAATCAGGGCTTCTCTTCCCAGTAACTTCTATTTTTTTTTTTTCACTAGCTAAGCTCAAATTGTCCCCAACCCATTGTTACTAAAGGCAGTAAAATCACACCCAGGAAGAACATAGTCCTCCTCATTTAAAGCTTATAGGGGTGAGTCCACAAAAGACCAGAAGCATCCAAGACTAACATCTATAGACACCCAAAATCCTCATCACCACAAAGCTTCTCCACCTCCCATGAAATTACTGAACATTTTCTCTAGGTAAGAAAGTTTCTGCACATAACTGCAGCTCAACAATTGCTCATTCTGCAGTGTGCCCTAAGGCCCCTTGTTGGGACAAGCTGCTCTCTTCTCCTCAAGGATGTCAGGCCACACCCTTACAGGCCAAGCAGGGACTGTATGGTCAAATTCAGGTGATGCCATAACCCACAGAGCACCAGAAACCTCCCTTGAAGAGAAGACTCTGAGACATCCTTACCCTCAGGAGAAGGTTTGTGGCTCTGAATCCTGGAATGTGACAGGTGCCACCAGACAATTATGTGTCAGGAAGCCTACAGTCTAAGAAATGTGTGAGAGAGGCTTTTCTGCAACTAGAAATGCCATAAGGAGATGGCAATACCTCCTGAATTATTCCATCACCTGCTTGAAGAGACTTGGCTTTTACAGATCTCATCTTCAGCAGCCTGGCCCAATACAGATTTCAGACCTGTAAAAACTGAAGTGGGGATCTTACTAACTGCTAAGCAAAAATCCTTTTGTGGACCTAGCCCTAGGGAAGGGTAAGAGCAGAAATCAATGCTAAAACAAATTTAAAACTCAGATAAATTATAGCAAAGAATACATGCAAAATTTTCAACTAAGAGGGGTCAAGTTAGAAGCAAGTCACCGAAGAAGCTGTTGACCTTTTCCAGAAGATGCTAATAAATGAGTTAGATGCACTTGAAAACCCTAGCCTGCTGCAATATTTCCAGAATGATTCCACTGAAAAGTCACCAGTGTGTTGAATGCATTATTAAAGAAAAAATATATAGAAAGAAGCTTGGTTATGTCAGAATATAACCTAAACAGAATGTGTGGGTTACTCAACAGGGCCTGAGCCAAAGCCTATAAAATTGTGGTTTTCCATCTTTCCAGTTCTTTCAGTGACCTCTGAATAAAATCCACAGTACACAGTCCTAATACACTTAAAGAAAAAAATTGCATCTCTTAATATCAACCGATTTTCCATTGCTTTATTTATGGGACAAAAATACTGAAGCTTAATTCTTGAAAACTTTAGAAAAGCCTCAGCAGAGTATCTAATTTTTAATTAAATGTGCAATTTAATGCTTAGTTTAAATTCACAAAAAATTAACTCATTGCCTGATTTTAGGGAAATGCTTTAACTTGTAACATATGGAGCATGCAAATATATTCAAGAAGAGCATTTGAGGATGGAAGTACTTGATTAAGCATCTACTTTTTCTGTGAGTTTTGAGTACTGCTTAGTAGGCCACTGGCATAGAAAATATTGACATTCCATACAAGGATCAAAAACACCGTTGCATAAGGAGGCAGTGGAGGATAGCATACATAGCACACAGGGTTGCTCTATAAAAGGTACAGTAAGATATACTTGAGGGTAATTTAAACCAAATATCTCTGTTTATACAAACTGCAAGGTACTGTCATGAAAATAATGAGGAATAGTATGAGTATTTTAGGGAAATTAAAGCAGTTATTAAGAGTATTACACTGTAAGAAGCCTGAAGTGATTCTGCATAAGCAAAGATTGATGCTGCTACTGAGGGATGCCCACAATGTTTAAAACTGTTTTGCAGAAGATACAACAAATTTAACACCAAGTCAAGCAAGGAAGATAAGGCTCCAAAATACAAAATCTGTTAGGGAAATGAATGTATCGAGTCTTCTCCCTGAACAGGGCATGCTGCTCTGGGAGTCTCCTCAGTTTAATTGAGTCTAATGAGTTACAGGGTGTTTCCTGGGATCTCAGCCAGATCCTCTTGGATGGGATTTGGCTCATTACCTTGCCCACATCCTGCACCGTTACAGTCACCATGTACAGCCCTATCTTTGCTGCCAGGGAGGCAGCAGCATGGTGGGTGTTGCTGTTTTCCTTGGGAAGAGCTTTTGCTACAGGTGGCACAAGTCAGCAAGCCAAGATTCTGAAAACAGCCAAGGAATGTGGATGCCCAACTTTGTTTATATTAGCAGAGTGCAATTTTCTGATAGTGTTCAGCAGTTATCTGCTGAAAACCAGAACTCTTCACAGTCTATTAAAACCTATGCACAGAAACTCAATCTATCCTCAGTCCATTTTAGCACTTGCATATCATGGCTAGGTTTCCAGCAAAAATGGAATAACCACCATTATTGCAAAGGTTCGAAATTCCCTTTTATTTGACCAGTACTCACTATTTTTTTCCTCACTGTAGTGAATCAGAAGGAAAAAATTTGCCAGTTTGGTTCCTGGATAGTGCTTCACTCTCTATGAACAGTGTTTTAAACTATGAATATCCAGTAAGACATGATTTCCAGATACATATCTTAGCATCAAGAACAGATTTGCAAAAAAAAATTTTAAAAAAAAACGCAAAAAAAAAGCATAGCAACAAATGTTATAAGTAATTAGACTGTCTTTGCCTGTGATCCCCATGCTGCTCAGAGAAGAGGCAGGAGATAGCAGCCTTCTTGAATGTTTACTGGCCACACACTACTGCAGATGTCTTATGGAGGTGATATTTCTGTTGGGACAAGCACTTATACATGAATTGCTGTTCCCACAATAAGGCTGCCATTGCATCTAATTTGAAACAGCTTTTTTTATATTGACTGTTTTCAGAGCAACCTTTCATGACGTTGGAATGAATATGTGCTCAGGGGCCTCAGAACCTAAACCAAAAAAAAAAATCCCACCACAGTTGTTGAATATGGATTTAGGGCCACAGAATCGGTCAGGTTGGAAAGGACAACACTAGAGCACCTTTCAAGTTTCTACAGATTATATAAGTGAACACATCTCAAACCATACCCCAGCAGCATAGCCAACAGAGGTAAAAACCCCTGACATAGTTGCAAATTCCTGACGGGTTATCTACTTCCAAAGCCTTAAAGTAAATTGTACCCTTGAAACACATGTTCAAATCTGATTTTTCTCACAGTAAGACCCACAGGTATAAATAGCTCTCAGCCATCCTTACAAAAAGATAGCAGATAATACAAATATTTTTTAAATCAGCATAATTGTTCATATTTATACTTATATTCATATTCATATCCACAGAGAATCCTACATAGTGCATTTTATTGATTCTAAGCATATTCCCTCACCTTCATGGTTTATATAAAAAATCCCAGTAAGGCATGTATTAAGAGAAAAAAAGTTAATTGCAATAAAAGAGAGTAATTTCCATTTCTTCAGTAACTCACCATCCTCTTACACATATACTAATTTAAAGATAGTCCCATCTGGAAAAAAAATAGAGAAACAGTGCAACTTCCTCATTTTTTATGACACTGCATCAACTGAGGGGGAAAAAAACCCAAAACGAAATGGTGTAATAGGGAGAATTTTGATAACTGATAACACAGATGGATGAAGGCTGGGCTGGGAAACCCCATTTTAATTTCCTTTTCACTGAAATAAATGTTACCAAAGGGAAAACTGAAAATCTGCCTCATGCAAAAGGTTCTTAACTGGTTTTTCCATCTGGCAGATTTCTTCCCTGTATGCAAGGGACATACAAATATAGGAAATGGTGCACAGAGTCTGGATTGAGTGCATTCCAGCCTCCAACCAGTCTTTTTTTTGTCTATTCTTTTTCAGACATATTACATACAAAAATAGGCAATTTGCACTACAGGGAAGCTAAAAAGCCCTCTTTCCATTAATGCAATTTCCTAGCCTGAAAGACTGCAAGGTAAGAACCTCAGAGAATAATTTCAGATAATTATCAAGATTTTCTAACTTTTATTCCTCCCTGTGGCAATTTTTTTAGAGCTGAACTGAAGCTGATGCAAGCACCTGAATGAAAATTAGTAAATGAGAAAGTCTATAGGATTCATTTGTGGGGGTTGCAGATATCTACTTTTCCTTTGCAGCTGTTTTGGGGAGCAGAGTGATTAAGGATACCAAATTGCTTTTAAACACTTTCCTCCACTTACTGTCGTCCAATATATTACATTTGCCATCTTCCCCATGGGAGTATTACTGTGTGCCCTTTTCCCCCAAAGTGGAAGCACTGACAATTAGTTTATAACGTACAGCTGTTCCACACAGACCATCAGCTAAACACATACAGGAAATTATATGCTACTAACCTAAATTGCATGGGAGAGCAACGCTGCTGAACGTGTACGGCTGGGGTGGGTGTCTGACAAAAAGGATGGAAGTGCATTACAGAGCATCCTGTAACATCTTTTTAATAATGACTACCTTTTGAAAGAGAAGGTTACTAAAGAACAACCCCCTGCCGTGCACATTAGTCTTCCAGAGCATGATTATTTTCCTCTGTCAGGTGCTGACATAGGGTGGCTCAGCTGCCAGCTCTTACCCTTCCCGGAGCACAATATGCCATCTGCCGACTCGCAGAGACCTCTGCTCTCCTCCTCTGTCATGTTGCACTTCCTTGAGTACTGGCACAACTTTCCAAACCACCCATCCTGGCAAATGCATCGGCCACATGAGCAGATACCATGGCCTGTAATGACACCAAGTGTGGTTATGAGCAAGACGAGCAGAAACCTGCAACTGTGGTCACGGCTTCAGGCCTCTTCAGCACGGCGCGTGTGCTACGGGATAGAAAGGCTGATGGGTGGAGCTCCATCTTCCCAGCAGGATGGCCTTCTCCAGCTTTCTCCTTCTTGTGTTAAACAAGGGTTAACATTAGGGTGCCCTACTGATGTGCAGAAAACAAGTGAGGGATAGGTCAAAGAAACCCTAGAACATGGGTGAAAAATAGGCACTAGAAGCCATAATCCACACTTTAAAGAAGGGGAGAAAAATAAAATAGAATTTTAAAAACATTATTTGTGAAAAGATTAATAAAAAATGAAAATATGTTGTATAATAAACTCAGTAGAAAATTTGGCCAGGAAGAAGGGAAAAGTGACAACAAATATATAGACAAGAATACAGGAAAGTAGAATAGAAATAAGTAAAGAAGAAATGTCTCCCAACCAGACCTACATTTTCCAGCTTTTAATAATATTTCTGCATCAGAGGCAATAATTCCTTAGCTAATCAGGAAGCTGGGAAGCAAATTATACATACCAGTGACTTTTGTCCTATCCTATCTGCTGTGTAAGGTAAGTGAGTAGAAATGAAGAGACTGAGATAATTTGGGAGCATGGACTGGGAAGAAGGGAACAAGCAGTAGGAGTATCTGGGAAAGCATGGAGCTGTAGGATGCAGGGAAGAAAATCAGCAGTTTTGTTTTTCTGATTAGTGGATTTGTCATGAGCCTCCAGAGAAATCTGATTTTGTAAAGTGAGAGGCAACACTGGTAGAAGGCCATTAACAATATAGATTAAGCAGATTTACTGAGAAGTGATCTATCAATATTTCAGACCTAACATAAAACAGTTAAAATCACAAACAAATTGCATTGCAAAATCTTATTTATAAAAAGCTATGTTAATAAACTTTAAATAATCAACACTTTAAAAATTAATTCTCAAAGAATAAAGACTGATGCAGGAAAGGCAAAGAAGACAAAAATATGGTGTCAAATTCTCTGTTACTTTGTTTAGAATTATATTGCAAATAACCACAAGATTTAAATGTGAAATATGAATTCAGCAAAAAAGAAAGCTGTGACAGATTACTAGCAGGGGCCCATTATAACCCAAATCAACCTGAACCAAACTGGACACCAGGATGAATTATTTCTTGCCATGCCTGGAATTGAAATTGTGTTGTGGGAAATTTCAGTTTAGGACTACTGATGCAGCTGTTGTCGGTGTTCCCCAAAAACCTGCATGATCATTTTGTAATACAAAGAGCACGACTACAGGGGAGCACCAGCACAATAAAAAAGGTGAACTCATCATTACAGAGGAAACTAGTTCTTATTTACAGACTAACTATTACAAAAAGATGATGTTCCTGAAGGGCAGACTGAGTCCAGACCCAAGCAAAATTTGGCACCTCAGGAACAGAAGTTTCTCAAACAAATACAATATAATGTATTTTAAATGGATGAAAAATAAAAAGTTTTAAAAGTGTAATAATAATATGAAAAATTGCAGCATAACACAGGATCCCTGATACAGAACACCACAGAAAATGAAGCAAATATTTTTCTCTGTATTTAAATAGAAACAGGATTTCCATTTTTATTTTTTCTTTTAAATCATAGAACTTTCCATTAACAGAAGAGAATATTAAACCACATATAACTGCAAGAAATATTTTTAGGTGAACAGGCTTCATTACCCTGCTAAATGAGCTGCAAAAAAAAGTCTTGGAACATTGATTTTTATTTTTTGTTTTTCATTGAATACCAGAAGATCAGAACAGTTGCAACAACTGCAGTTGGAAAATCATAATATAAATGTGAAGTAAAACACTGACTATTATATTCTCAAAGTAAGTCAGTTAGTCTTGTCTAAATCTAATGATGGTGGACTGTGGCTCCAGTTTGAGTAACACAGCAGTCAGGCAGTTCAGTAACATCTTCAAGTGAAACACTGAAGCAAAAAGGGCCATTGTCTTTCTCACATCTACCTACCCAGAGAAAAAAATGAGGAATAACAAATTTAGAGCATTGGTGAGATGGGGATTAAGTCCTGCAATTCTGTGATATCCACGTTTCAAGAGATTTTTGGAAAATTTGGAAGGGTGCTAAAAATTCCCGAGGAATTCAGAGTGTATCAGGATGAGTATCCTCAAATGACCAGAGAAAGACAAAGCAAGAGAAAATCATGTAAGAAATGAACCAGCATTTCAAACATGGGTGATGACTACTGAAACAAACTTTCAAGTGATGTTGGCATGGGCTACACATCTTAGGAGTTCTGAGAGCATGGCCTGCTCAGAGACAGGGTTTTGCTGCACACAGGGCACAGACTTCAGTGCAGGGGAGGCATGGCAATGGTGTAATGGCCATTTATAGCCTAATGGAAAAGGTTTAAAAGAAAAGCCCCCTTTGGATTCACAAAATTAATACCTATTAATCAACTTAAATGTCAAAGTACTCGCAATTCCTCTGCTGCTCATTTGAGCAGAAAGATTAAATTAAAATGCTTTTTGCAAACCTGAATCACATTTTATGCTATCTGAAAAGCTAAACAAACTAAGTTCTCTGAGCATCTGTGTAAAGTGTTGACTTTTCATACACCTACACAAATGTCTGGGTGACCAGAACAGAAATCTGTAGTGCATTTAAAAGAAAAATTAGACAAATTAAAATTAATTTAATTTAATACAGACTACGCAATGCCATTAGTACCTGTACT
>VWYI01044214.1:0-11064 GCA_013399455.1 Anthoscopus minutus
CTATGCAATGCAACAATCCACATCCTGCAATAACCCAGTTCCTGGGAGTGAAGAAAATTCCTTTGATATTTTCTGTAAGGCTTGCCTGAATAAGGCTGGTGCTTCTGTGTATGCCTGCAGAAGGACCATCCATGTCTTCACCATTTTCCCATCTACCTCTTGTTCCCACTTCATGGCAAAACAGTGTTTCCATCCTCTGTAAGTGGATCCCCAGGAAGCATCTTGTACATCAGATGCTGAATGGCAGCAGTGTGAGGAGGGAACCTGGTTCAAGATGGTGTAAGAGTCTGAGACTGTGAGGTGTCTCGGTTTAATAATCTCATTTATTATTCTTACATCCTTCAGCATTCTATGGATTCCATCTGATTTACTATTGGCAGGATGGGAGCATTCTAGGGAGGCATCCCATTCTCCAAAAGCCCTGCCTTTAGCAGGGACTCAAGAACAGGCTGTAAGCCCTTCCTTCCCTCCCTTGGAATAGGGTATTTGCTTTTAGACACCACTTGTCCTGGTGGCTTCAGGTTATTTAGGAGATGCTCCATATCTAATTTCCTTGGGGCTGCCCACATTTCAGGGCTCACTTCAGCAGAGGTCTTGCCAGACATTTGGCACAGTTATAAAAGAAGTAGCCTATGTATTACCTTTTATGATATTACAATCCAGCCATCTAATTCCTTCTCAGTGAATTACAATCACAATGAGGAAGAAAACGAATTCATTTATTTCAAACCTATCCCCTATAATTCCTAATCGTGGTTTAAAAAACCATACCTGCTCATCTTTCCCAGTTATTGCCTGAATAATTAAAATATTTCTTGACAATTTTTTCCCTCAGGACTAAGATTTAGAGTGGTTCGAGGGGCCCCTGTGTCCACCAGGAAAGGGCTCCTTCATCCAGACCCACCCTGAATGTTCTCAAAGGCTCCAGTGTGGTGGGTCGCTGGTGTGATGGGAGCTCTGATACCCCTAAGAATCCATATCCATCAAGGGCTGGACTTGCTCCTGCTGAGGGTTCTCCTGTCTCTACTTGCATTGTCCTTTTGCCTGCAGCTCCCAGCATTGCCAACCTGCAGCCCACCTGTGCCCCCCCCCTTGAGAGAAATTTGGGGCGGCAAAAAGGTGGGAGGGGGGCAGCGCCAATGCCAGGCCCCCCCATGCTGTCCTGGCGGGAGTGGCTGCAGTGGGGAGCAAGTGCGGGCGGAAGCAGCCGAGCGCCATCACTGCCCCAGCCTGAGCTGGCCCAGCTCCATCGCTTCCCCCGGCACTTGGATGCTGTGGGACTGGGGGGGAAGAGGGGGGTGGCAGTGGGTGCTGGGCCTGGGGGCAGGAGGAGAAGGGAAGTTGAAGCAGGGTTGATTAACAAAATAGTAAACAATGCTTGTGAGAGGAGAAGGTGGGAATGTGCGGGAGAAGGAGGAATATCAGGAGGAAGAGGAGTGTGAGGAAGAGTAGGAACACAAAAGGAGGAGGGCTGAATCTTGGTGTTTTGGAGCTTCTTAGAGACACAAGATGCCCAATGACTTGCTAAGATGAATTTGGGCATGGAGGAGCCCCCAGCCCAAGGTGATCTCCTCTTCTTTTTTCCCCAAACCAGGATTTTTCATTGCCAAGGGGTGTCCAGATGGAGGAGGAGGAAAAGCCCCGGAGATCCTGCACAAGGAGGGGCTGCAAACCCAGCCCAGGGAGCTGCAGGGAGAAAAGACCCTTCCTGTGTTGGGAAGGCAGCCAGAGATGCAGCCAGAACTCAGAGCGGGTGGAGAAAGCTCATGGTGGGGTGAAGTCCTACAAGTGCTTGGAATGTGGGAAGAATTTCAGCTACAGCTCAGACCTGATCCGGCACCAGGTGATCCACACTGGGGAACGGCCCTATGAGTGTGGGGAATGTGGGAAAAGCTTCAGCCACAGCTCCAATTTGATTCGGCACCAGAGGATCCACACAGGGGAAAAGCCCTACGAGTGTGGGGAGTGTGGGAAAAGCTTCAGCCAGCGCTCCCATCTGATGCAACATCAGAGGATCCACACAGGGGAAAAGCCCTACGAGTGTGGGGAATGTGGGAAGAGCTTCAGGAACATCTCTGGTCTGATTGAACACCAGGTCATTCACTCAGGTGAACGGCCCTACACCTGCTTGGAATGTGGGAAGAGCTTTGGGCGGTGGTCCAACCTGAGAAATCACCAGCGCATCCACACTGGGGAGAGGCCCTACGAGTGTCCCGAGTGTGGGAAGAAGTTTCAGTCCAGCTGCAATCTCCTCCTACATGAGCGGATTCACACAGAGGAGAGGCCCTTCCGCTGCCCCGACTGTGGGAAGGGCTTCAATCGCAACTCCCACCTCATCACCCACCAGCGCATCCACACTGGGGAGAGGCCCTACGAGTGTCCCCAGTGTGGGAAGAGATTTTCACAGAGCTCAACCCTGACCCAGCACCAAAGGAGGCACCAGTAAGGGAAGGCCTGCGTGTGCCCCGAGTGCAGGAAGAGCTTCGTGTGCTGCTCCAGCTCCATCTCCCATGGGAGGAGCAGCATTGGATGATCCCCAGTGACCTCCACTGGGCACAGCCCTGGTGATCTGTTTTGGGAAGACACCTGGTTGGGTGGGCTCCACATCTTCCTCGCTCCCTGTTGGCACCCGGATGAATGCAGGGGCAGGAAGATCAATCAGGACACAAAGTGACATTGGGATATCCTTGTGGATAGTGGATTTGTCAACTTTCAACCCCAAAAAGTATTTTGCATTCAATCTTATCTTCTGTTGGCATCAAAGAATACTGGATTGTCTTGGAGGTCTTTTCCAACCTCAGTGATTCCACAGTTTTGATTTCCTATTGCCCAAGGGCGTCTTCTGCAGGCAAATAGTGATTGAATGGGTCAAAGACAAAGATTTTGGAGACAGTGGGGTGAAAACCCCTCCTAAAAAACACCTCTCGCCCAAGCATGTGGATCTTCAGCCGTCACGGACAGTGAAATCTTTTTGTTTTGTCCTTGATTTGCTTTCCTTTTCTCTTCAGCCCTTCAAAATACCCAACGTTGGGGTAAAAATAAATACATTGAACTAAGACATGGGCAGGGGCTTGGGGGGACATGGACATGGTGGGACATAGATTTAGGGATTCTTATGCTGTTTGTATGACGCCAGGCTGCTCATGGGATAAACAGTTTATTATTAAGGTAGATAGAGCTCCATTTAAGCTGCCAGCTTCAGCCTAAAGTGTGCTCTGAGATAGAGAGAGAAAGAGAAAGTGGAAAGGGGTTGAGCATGAGAGCATGGGGGATAGAGATAAGGGAGCTAAGAGAAGTAGGTGAGGAGAAGGGGAAGAGATAGGTCGCAGAAGAGAGATAGGAAAAGACCAAAGAGGGCCAGCAAAAGAGTGAGAGTTAAGAGAGCAGAGAATTAAGAGATTAAGAGAGTGAGGTTCTTGTTGCATTATATCTGTTTCTATAATGAATATTCTAGTTTACAGTAACCAACCAACATATAACAGAGATCCAAAGGGTTTTACATATAGCCTATAGGAGTGACTCTATTATCATACTTGAATTCACATTCCTCAGATTCTTCCTCACCTGGCCAAGTTTTAGCCAATCAACAGCGGTAACTTATATCTCAAAACTGACTTTCATCTCTATTTCCACCTTTGGATTCTCTGTCAGCAGAAGGGTAGCATTTAATCAAGAGGATTCTCCTTCAGCTGGCTAGGCTATTGTTCTTGGGTTATATAGTAACTAACACATTATCCTAAATCTCAAAGTTAACTTCCATTTCTACTTCGATTACTGTCCTGGTTTAGGACAAATTTGAGAGGAAACCTCCAAATGGGGTCTCTCCAGGGAAAAAAAACCAGATTCAAGCTGCCCCTCCCCCAACTGTTTCAGGAAAAAAAATTTCCTTGAAGGAAAGTGGAAAAAGCTATTTATTTAACAAGCAAAATATCCACAAGCATAAAAATGGAATAATATTAAACAATGAAACCTCTCACTGCTTAAAGAGATGGCAAATCCAGGAAAGTCCTTGCCGTGAGGTGCAGCTAGGTCGCTCAGTCTCTTATCAATCTCTCAGGCACCGGAGAGTGCAGAGGCCCAGGCCCTGGTGGGCCACAGGCCTGAGCTCTTGGGGTGTTCTGGGTTTCCAGTCTAGAGCAGATTTGAACAGATCCAAGGAAAAAGGGAAAAAAACCACAGTCCAGGGAACTTCTCTGCCCCAGCTAGCTAAAAACTAACTAAAAGCAAAGAAGAGCTCTGTCCCGCTGTCTGTCCGTGCTGCAGACAACACAGTCCAGAGAGAGCTGTGAGGGAGTGAAGGCTGTTCCTGAAAACAAACTGCGCGCTTCTTCTTTCTCCTCTTCGCTCTCAGAACCAGTCTTAAAGGTGCAGAACTTAATATGTAACATAAACAGAACACACGATTTGGGGATACAGGCATCATAAAGTCATCCCAGGACAATTATACATTTCATATTTTCAGAATCTTTTGCTAAACAATCGTGTTTATAAGGTTTCTATATTTCATCTTCTCCAACACATAGACATGGAGAGTGAAAAGGGGACAAGGACATGGAGGGGGATGTGGCCATTTGTGGGAACATGGGAGGACACGGGCACAGATGGAGATGTAGGGGACAATGACAGGGAGAGAAACATGGTGGGGACACAGCCATTGGTGAAGACATGGTGGGACATGGCCAGTGACATGTGAGGACATGGCCATGGCCAGTGCCATGGGGGGAACTTGCAGAGGCTGTGGGTTTGAGGGAGTTGAGGGTTCCTGTCAGGGACTTGGGGCTTGCTGAGGGCTTTAGGGACCCCAGGCTGAGTGGCTCCAGGTGTGCTGGGAGACCCTGGCAGAGGTTGTGGGGCAGCTGCTCAAGGACTCCCTGACCTGGACCCCAGGTGAGCATTGGGCTCCTGGAAGGGAATGAACATCCTTGTCCCCAGGAGGGAAATCCCAGCACCCCTAGGGTGTGGGGGGCAGCTGAGAGGCCACAGCAGAACGGGAAAGACACAGGGAGCTGTCCCCCTGCAATACTGCACCGCAAAAGTCCCCAAACTCAGGGATTCCTCTTAGAAGAGAGTCTGTCAGGAGCTGCCCGAATTGAGTGAAAGGGGGAATGTGGGACCCCCAGGCTGAGCAGGAGGGGCCCAAAACCAACCAGGGTGAATAAGGGTGGTGGATTGGGGTATTATGGGCAAGGGGTGGAAGAGCAGGGAAAAAGAGAGGGCTGGGACCGCAAATTGCATTGGGATATGTCCCACTCCTCTTCCTCCTTCATCCTGCCTCCTCCTCTTCTCTCTGGCCCTTCTCCCCTCCTTCCTCTGCCCTCCTCCTCCATCTCTTCTGCTCACCATTGGGCTCAGTACCCACCCTTGGCCTCCCCATTTTCCCAATGCTGTTGCATCTCGCGGAAGGAGCCAGGATCGAGCTGGAGCAGGTCGGGCTGGGGTAGCACTGGGCTCTTGGCCCAGCCTGGGTGCTCCCACGTGCCTGCTCCCCAAATTTCCTTGGTGGCTTTGGGGCTCTCAGTGCCATCTCAGACTGAGATGACATGGAGGGGAAACCTGGGGGTCCCCATTCCCAATCCATCCTGAGGCCAAATCTGCCCCCCTAGTCACGGTCCCCCAGCAGGGTCCTCCAAGTCCCTCCAGACTCCCCCCAGTAAACAGGACCAGGGAGAACTGGGAAGCTTTGAGAACACTGGGAGCAGCTGGGTGGGGTCAAAGTGACAGTAGGGCTGGAGCGACACACTATCACCCCAAAATCAGCACAGGTATGGAGTAGGTGGTCCCAGCTGGGCCTGAGGCCACAGGGAGGGGCTGCAGCTGCTGCCAGCTCAGGAGCTCTATGGGCAGAAAACAGCAGGTGACACTGGGCTGGGGGTCCCCGGGGGGAGCACACATCCTCCAGGGGAAGGGGGACATGGCCGCTGAGATCCCACTTCACCTTCATGCACAGTTAGAAGCTGAGCCCCAGTGCCAGGTAGATTAAACTCAGCACAAAGCCCCTGATCCCCATCACCTGGAGGGTCTCCACAGGATCTGCCAGACCCACTCCCATCCCTTCCCAGCCCAATCAGGATTCACCAAGACCCCTCCCAGTCTCTTCCAAGCACAACCAACCTCATCCCAATCCCCACCTTCCAATTCCCAATCTCCTTCCAGCCTGTCCAGGTTTACTCAATTCCCTCCCATTTACACCCAGCACCCGCACACTCCCTCCCAGTAACCAACAGGACCCCTGGAAACCCATCCCACCCTCTCCCTTCATCCTTCAAACCCCTTCTCAGCCATTCTAGACCCCCAAACCCCTCTCCCATGTCAAACCAGTCTCTCTCAAACTCCCTCTCAGTTACTTCCAGCACACCCCAATCCTCCTATCCTCCTCCCAGCCCCCCTAGTGCCTCCCCCACTGCCCCTAGTACTGTGGGGCCGGGCTGTGCCCCAGAGCTGGCTTAGGGGGTGCTCCAGACTGATGTGCTCCACCTGGCAGCTGGAGGGGACCCTGCAGCAGTGGGGAGCTTCCAGCAGCACCAGGAGCTGGTGGGTCCAGCCCCCACTGGGGATCACATCAGTGGCCACAACGTGCCCTGAGAGCTCCTGCTGGCCTTGGAACCACCTCAGCTGGATCTGAGCCAGATAGAAATCCATCATGGAGCGGAGCAGGCAGCCGGGGCCAGGCTGGGAGCTTGAGGGCCCCAGCAAGATGAAAACACTGGGGGGCACTGGGGGAGAATGGGGACACACTGGGATCAGCTGGAGGGAACTGGGAGAGACGGGAGAGGGCTGGTGTGGCATTGTGAGGGACTAGGAATGAAATTTGAGAGAGTGAGGGAACACTGGGAGAGGCTGGAGTGGATTGGGGCAATTGGAGAAAAGGTAAAGGTCTGATATCAGGCTGAAAATGACCTGGGGAGCACTGGGAGAGAGGGGAGAGATTTGGAGGGTCTACTGGGAGGGCACTAGGATAGAGAGTGGAGGTCTGGGAGTGGAGTTAGAAGAACGGAGTGGACTGGAAATGGAATGGCTTTGGACTGAGAGGAATAGGTATGGGAACATTTTGGGACCTCTGTACAACAAACCAATATGATTTCACAGAAGCTGTTTACTTTTTACATTATTCACTTATTTATAGATTCAAAAACTATTGTTCACACAGGTATGCACCACTTGATTGGTATTTCTATGTTGTATTGCACAGAATAGTTTCTTTAGTTATTATTTTGCACTGGGCAGTTTGTTTTGTCCTGTACACCTCTTTCCCCCCCCCCACTACCCCCAAGACCATGGTGATGGGTTTACCTGAGATGTGTCCTTCCTTCACCCCTCTCTTCAGGAGTGTCATTGGCCATGACCTCTTGCCACCCCCTCTCCCTGGGTTTATCCCAGGGGGCCAGACCCCTGAGCCCCCCCTTTCTCCTCCTGGACACTACATGAGTTGTTCTACAATAAACTGTGGGACATTTGGTCCTGAGGGAAAGGGCGGTTCTCGTCTTCTGCCTTTGTCCTTATTGGGGTTGTTAAAAACCTGGTGTCCCGAGCTAGCTGGCATTAGACCCCAGGCCCCCCCAAGAGGGAAAACACCCCGATATTTCTACTTTGTCCATGAGCTGTTCATGCATCCCTCAGGCCTTCTAACTGGTCAAGGTGCAGCTGTTCAGATGCCCAACGTTATCTGCTTCTTGCGGTCTTGTTTTCTCTGTTTCTCAGCTTCTTTCTTATTTTAGAACACTCTATGTCTCAGCAGCCTTGATGAATTCCAGAGGGTCTGATAAAACAGTTTGGCTGGGACACACTATGGCCTAAGTTGTTCAGATGCATTGCTACAATTCCCCCTTCTTCTTGCACCAGCCAAACCCTCTTTACTATATTTTCTGCTAAATGCGTCACCAATTTTATGATGCGTGGAATGATACAAAGCAATATAAGAATGAATACTAGTAAGAACAAAACTTTCTTTATGGAATCTTTCAACTATCTGGTTATTTTTCATTCCTTATACCATTTATCTAGACTTCAATCATTCACAGTCAGTTTCTTCATGTTGTCTTGTGGTTGTCTTGAGTTTCCTGAGTCTGAGTGGACTGATGTGGAATGATCAGAGATATTTAAGTAACACATTCCTTCAAGAACCTTAAACCTGCGCCCGTGTGCTAACACTAAAATTCCATAGCAGCTCACTTTTAACTGCTTTTTTATAATATAATTTGTCAGTTTATATATGCATTGTATAGTTTATATGACTAATATGGTAATGTAATGTATAGTTTATGTGACTATATGGTAATGTAATAAATACATTGTGTCATAGGCATTAGCAAACTGTTAAAAATAGAGACTAAAAATACCTCTATGTAACCAAGTTAAAGAATTATGAAAAAACAATAATTTTCTGTACATCTGTGGAGTGATGTCTCCAAGCACAAGAATGATGGAAACCAGAGCATAAGTATCCAAAGTGTGAGACAGCACGATGGGAACACAGGAAGACCTAATCGATAGAATATCCTGCAGGCAGATTAGAAGTTAAAAACCAAACAAGAGAACCTGCAATATCAAGAGTTCCCAAGGAAGTTGGAATAAAAAAACTCACATGAATATGCATGAGCTTCAGAGGCATACAGTATAAAGTTAACACTCTTTTAAACCTTCGGCTGAGACACCCCAGTGGAGGATATTTTTCTTTTTTTTTTGTCCCTTATTTTATCCCTGTTATAAGTACATATTATATTACTGGCTTTTTGCAAATATTAAATTGAATGCTATATGTATAATGTTGACAAACTTTACTGTACTAATAGAATTTCTTTTATTTCTGTAACAAAACTTGTATTTATATATATATATATATATATATCACACTACTATTTATATATATATATATATCTTAGGCCATAGTAAGGTATTGAAATAAGGACTGCTTTTGTACATAAAACCCAGAGAATGAGAAGATAATCAGAAAACCTCCCCTGCATTCCTAGATTATTTTACCAGATGACGTTGACAGTGACCAGAGCGCCAAAGAAAGAATTTACTGCAAGTCTGTTACCAGGGGTAGGAGACGCCATGGAGCTGAAAGGAAGATTGATCTGGGTGAGGGGGATTGAAACTAAGCAAAAGAACATCTAAGCTTAAAGGAATGTCTGGATTATGCATTAGAGACCTATTAATATGTAACAGGCTGGCGCTTTTAAGGAACAATTCTTTGTTAGTGAGGTGTGCTCTTGGCTGAATGCCAAGCACCCAGCCGTTTTAACCCTTCGCTTTATTTCTCTCTCTTAATTGTCCATTTTTCATTATACTTTTAAAAATTATACCAAAAAGGTAAAAGTAGTTTTTCACAATCCCTTATTAAATTTTTAAAAAATTCTAAAGCATGAACTTTGTTTTTCACAATTTTGGAGGTTCCACCGAGATTAAGCCCGAGTCCCCATGGCTACAGGGGATCCTGGGTGGGGGGTGTCCTGCTGAGTTCCAGTGGCCCACCCTGGGCCTCTCCTGGTGCAAAAGACTGCAGGTTAACCCTCGGTAAGCAGGATAAAAACAAAGGTTAAAAGAAAAAGGGGGTTAAAACTCCCAAGGAAACTGTGGTAACTTTTAAATCTGTGCACGAAGACTTAAATGGGTAATGTAATATATAATGATGTGTAATTTGTGCAAATAAACTATAATTTAGGTGTTTGTTATAATAACATAAGATTTCTTGTATCTGAAACTATAACACATGGGAATTGTACCAGCAATAGGATTTTCAGGAATTTCAACACAGAAACCAAGGCTGAAGAAAAGGCTCATTTACATTTGAAGAACAGATGGAGAATGGTTTCTGGAGGAGATGGCCCGGACCAACAATCACCATCAACGCCTGATACAAGACCACGATAAGATAGGGGAGTCGATAAGATAGGGGAGTCGTCAGACATCCGAATCTCAATACCAACTTCCGGAAAATCGAAAATCGCAGTAAACATTTCTCCTCTTATCAGAAGTCCCTTCAGCCTGACCGGGAAATGTGTTTCCAAGTCTAAAGAAGTGAGATAACTTCGACACAGCCTAAGGGCAGAAAAACTGTATAAAAGGACACTTCAAAAAAACAGAGTTTGTGAACAGAGGAGGGCAAGAGAGAGACATACCATACGCTCTGTTCACTGTGTCGATCCCAGGCTTGGCACTATTTCTTTTGGTGGTGGCTTATTATAAATATTATTATAAATAAATTATTTTATAATTCCAATTTGGCTATCACATTTATAACANTATAATTCCAATTTGGCTATCACATTTATAACAGCTAAGTATATCATAAAAGGTGTCGGGGAAGTCCGAGAGAGAGTGTATGTGTATGAGATGCAAACGGGACTGTCCTTGATTTGCAAAGTGAATTGGGAGTCCTAACCTCGGTTCTGTCTCCCTACAAGTGGAACAGATGGTGAAGGGACAAAGTGAATGCTGGAGTCTGAGTGATAGCCCGGAATGGGGGAGGATTAGCTGCCTTGGGGTGAAAACGGGGATTAAGAGAACAAGGGGGACTGGAATTGCCTGTAATTTCGACCACAGGAATCCTAACTCTGGGGTAGTACTGTGCTCAACCCATGTCTGCCTGTAGGAATCCTGGCTATATGGAGGGGTTGGAAAGTTAAAAAGTTGGTGCAGAGTCTGCAAAAGGCAAAATGCTGAGAACCAGAAACCCCAATATACCTTGGAAGCATGGTTGGGCTGATCTGGAGTGTTTTACTACTAAGTAGAAAACACTGCCTAAGACATCTAGAGACAAATTAAGCCTGATAACAGGGAGAAAATGAAAATCCTTGTAGAGCTTAGAGAATTCATATCTATGGTGACACGCGGAGACAAGACTCTAAAACTCAAAGACAGAGTGAGTTTTAAAGTAGGTATGTTTATTTGGCCGGACGCATGTGGGACGTTTCCACAAATACATGCGTGTCCCTTGCTTACACACGTGTTCTTTTATCTTCTGGAATGTTACATATGCATTAAGTTTCACCATGGGTCATTTCCTGGTTCCCCGCCCTCTCTGCTCTGTATGCTAATGTAGTGGTTTTAAAATTGCCAATT
>VWYI01044216.1:0-27592 GCA_013399455.1 Anthoscopus minutus
GGAGGCAGAGGCTGGCAGATCCATGTGTGATTATGGTGTGAGTAATATTCAGTAAGATGTAACACTTGTTGACCAGGCTGTAGCAAAAAATGGGAAACCCCTCAATTTCTTACAAGCAATCAGCTCCATTTCCCACTTAAATAGCTTCAAACCTCCCAGCTGTAATGGAATTTGTGTATCCTGGACCATCAGGAGGGGTTCAGGATCAATGAATGACACAGCTTTTGCATCAGAGCTGCAACACCAGGACTTGCAGTATTTATTTTTAGCTTCCTGTCCCTGATGCCAGGCTGTATTTTCTCAAATACAGTAACATGAGAAGCAAAATTCCTGAAAATGTGGAACTTCTAGTCTAAGGAAAGCCAGGCCAAAGAAGCTTCCCATGCAGGTCAGATACAGAATGGCTGTGCCAAATATTTTTCATTTAGAAAGTAACTTCGGGGATGCAGAGTTGCTACACACAAGCAGAAAATTCTCCTATAAATTTCCTCTATATAGTGATTGATGTTTTTGCCCAGCTTGTTTAAAAGAAACCCAAGTGTAAAGCTCTGGGTCCAGTTCTTTTATCTTAATGTTAAAGCTGGCAATAACATTTGGGCTGAGGAGACACAGACTCAGCTTTGCAGAAAACTGGAGAAGCTAGAAAATAATCTGGAGATCTGGACTTAAGACCCACAGCAGGAGGAATTCGGGGAACCAGGGAATGTTTTAAGGCCAAAAACAGTGAGGAAAGAAAACAAAAACAGAGATGGGAAAGGAATAGGCCAAAAAGGGCTTCGTTCTCCCAGAGGGAGATGTGGAATGTGACAACAGGATACTTGATACCTGGCACTAATGAAGTTTTTAATTAGTCTATAAAAACCAGATTCCCTCCATGGAGCAGCATCACCTGCACACTGTGTTTATTTATGCCTTGGGTTACCTGCTGAATCAGTTTGCTGCTCCTTGGCTCTTCCTTCCCTCCTGTGGGTGATGCAGCCCAGTCTTCATGCTGGGGAAACCCTTGTAGATTAAAAGGGAGGATGAAAGGGCTGAGCAGGGGCTCCCTTGTGCTTGGTTTCTCTGGCATGGAGACTGAAATCGCTGGTTCTCTTTTTATAGAGGAGACGTTAAATAAGGGAGGCACCTAATCTAGAGAAAAATTCTTATCTTTCCCTTTTTTCTTCCAGATTCAGCCTATCCCACAGATTCCTTTCAGCAAAGGAGAATATACATAAAGCTGGCAGACTTCTAGAGACCTGCTACGCCCACAAAGAGAGAAGGGAAGCACCTTTTGGAGGTGTCACCTCCTGATCCCCCTCCTCATGCTTGGGGAATACAGGGTGGGCCCAGGGCAGCACCCAGAGGGATGGAAGAGGGAATTCACTCCTGCCAGAGCTGACTTCTGACCCTGGCTTTGAAGAGCAAATTTGGGAAGGCGGTAGGTGACAGCTTGCTCTGTTCCTCATCAGCAGGCACAGCTCAGGAGAGCTTTGTCCTGCTGCAAATTACTTGGGTGAAAGAAGATGGGAGTAGATAAGACCCTCCCTGTCCTTTGGAAAAGAGAGCTCAGCAACTCACCAGTTTTTATCTTTCAAGAGGCTCTTCAAAGGTTTCTTCACAAAGAACCCTAACTTTTAGATCTCATTTGCTTCCATGGCAGCCCTGTAATATGAAGGGTTGGCTAAAATGGCCCTGGATTAAGAGACATTAAGGCAAGGAGCAGCCACAGAGCCCAAAGGATGCTCCAGAAACTTCCCTCCCAGGGTATGTTATGGAGCAGAAATAGGGGGCCAGAGCAATGGAGGGACAGAGGGAAGCAGAAAAGAAGAGGCAGATGGAAGGAAACACATGAGGGAATTCCCCAGCCCAGCTGACCATAACCAGCAAAGCCTTGCTCCTCCATGCAGGGCACAGCAACATTCAGGTGGGTGAACTGGCACCTCACAGGAGGGGAAACTGAGGCACGAAGGAACTCTGACATGTCACAGTAAGCAAAAAAAAAGGGAAGCCCATGCCAAGGTTACACTGGAATTAATGATGCTCCAATTCTTGTGCTGGCAGTCCCCTGAACAACATCCACGGTCTGTCAATTAAACTAGATTATGGAATGATCCTTGCTAATTATATATTATTATCTAGCAAGCAGTTATCTCACTATAAAGGGTGCTCCTATAATGGACAAACATTGTTCCTCTAGCACAGCCAGCCCCAATGGCAAGAAAAATACAAAAGCCAAAATAATTTCTGCTGTGGCCAATATTTTGCCTGAGTTGGAATGTTCACATTGCAAACACTGCACTCCTGTCCCGGACAGAGGGAAAAGGAGGGCTACAACATGCAGAGCCAGCCAGAGGGAGAAGGCAGGATCAAATCTGTACCCCCAAAGCTGCCACAAAGACATGACTGTAAGCTCAAAATCCAGCTGTGAACTCTCCCAGCATGGAGAACTCAGCCTCCACACACCAAAATCCCCACGAGCAGGGCCCTCGCTGTCGCCAGGGCTCTGATGATCAGGAAAATGGACTTAAAATAAGCTTGGAAAACAGCTCCTGGTAAATGCCATCATTGCATTTTTAATTGTCCATATGCTTGATCCATTATGTTTTCCCAGATGGCTGGGCTGCCTGACTATTGCCTCCTCATCTGTGCCACTATGGTCAGGACCTGCAGCAGGTACCTGGATCCCCAAGGCAGGGACACCCTTGTGGCAGGTTCTGTGTCACTGTAGCCAGGGGCTCCACCTGTGAGCTCCATCCTTCCCAGCACAAAACCCACTGCTCCATCTGTGCCAAGCTCCTGGGGAGCCATGACTGGCTCCATGGCAAAAGTGACTGGTGGCCTCCTGGCCTTACACACCAACCCCCAAGAAAACCACCCTGAGGAGCAGCAAACCTGCCCCTGCTCCAGCTCCTTGTGCTTGCCCAAGGGCCAGTCCCTGTTAAATTAGCCAAAAATGTTTGAGGATGCAGAGGATGCACACCATCAGCATCCTCAGTCATGGGCTCAGCTCCAGCACTGGCTCCCTGGGCATCACAAGCACCCAATTCCCAGACTGGGATTAGAGTATAAAACCAGAAAAGACACAAATAACCCTCTGAGCAGAGCAATGGGGGAAGGTTCACCCATGGAGGACCATGGATGTCACCACAGAAAATTTACAGTAAACATTACATAGAATGAATTGCCTGGGAAGGGGTGGATCACAACACCCTGTGCTTGCTGGGCTCCCCAGGGGGATGCTCACTCCTGCCCAGTGCCCAGGGTCTCTGGACAGAGGGAGCAGGGTCTTGTGCCAGCAGCAGTGCCCATTTTGGGGCACTTCCACCCTCACTCTCTTGTCCAGTGCAGCAGCACAAAAGCACATCCCCCAGCATTCCACCCTCACAGTGTGACACATCAGGAAAACCTTCCTGACAGAGAAAACAGAGAGAGCATGGCTGAGATTTTTTGGATATTTTAGCACAGCTTCTCTCCAGTAGGAGCAATCTCCCCAGGGAAGGAAAGGAATAAACCAATTGATCCCCTGGGGGCTCTTGCAGTCCTGTTTTCTATGATCTACAATTTCCCAACAGTTCTTCACTGGATTTGCACGCAGGCGTTTGCAGAGGGATGACAGAGGCTCTCCCTCCCGCACAACAGCCAAGCCTTTGTCTGCTCTGGAGAGTCACGACTCCACATCCATAAGCAAAGCCAGGAAACAGGGAGGCTGCATTCAGCCTGGCTCAGTCCAGCCATCATGCTCTAAATAAATTATCAGATGAGCAACAGGAGCACTGCCCGTGGCTGCCGCTCTCCTGCTTGCTCGGGATGCACCGGGCAAACGCTAAGGAGGGGAACTGAGGCCCAGGGTGTGAGGGCCACAGGTATGGTGGAGGGAAGGAGTGCTGGTGATGGATTCCTGATATCTGTTTGCCACTCATCTGAGCAGCTGTTACACGAGAAGAAGCGGTTTTTTCAGGACTACCTGGGCAGTCCCCCTCCCCTGATGGGCTCCATCCCCAGCCAGGGCAGTACGTCAGGGAAGACCTGACTTAACAGGGGATGCCAGTGAGCAAATTCCTGCAGGCAGAGAGAGACTGCATGCCTAAATCTAGTGGAGAGGCTGAAGCATGATGTAGGACAACGGGAGACTGAGGAGAGCTGGTGTTTGGTGAGCACCAGAGGCTGTCCTCACTCCGAGTGAGATGACAGGCTCAAGTGGCTCACTGCTAGTGGCAGATGCAGCTGTGAATGCCATCAAAAACAAGTGGGTAAAGGGCTTTTGGAACCATTCAAGTTGCATTCATCCTGTCCATGACTCCTGGAAAACACCCTGCAGGGCTGGGGCTGCTGGGAATCCCCTTGACTCAGAAGCAGAGCTGCTCCCACAGCACCAGTCCTGCATCCACAGGGATGTGTGCATGGGAGCACTTCGCCCAGGGGTGCTTGGGTGGTAGTGAGCTGGACCCAGAGCTGGAAACCCTTCCTGGGGTGACCAGCTCCAACTCCTTATTTGATTGCAACACCAACAGCTCTCCAGAATAGCCTTCTTCCCTGCAAATCACAAGGTTCTGGAGGTTCTGGCTGGGAAAGAAGCACCTGTCCTGCAGGCAAGGGCTGGATGCTGCTGGGTGCTGTGGGCTCCCTGCCAGGCACGAGCAGCCGCAGTGCTCACCTGTTTCAGCAAAATCTGGGCCACCAAGAAGGTTAATTATATCTTTAAGTTTCTTTCAGTTGTCAAATCTTGTAACTATGGTCTCAAGCTGACAGTTCTATACCCAGCAATTAAGCGGCAGCGAGGCTTTGCAGGCAGTGGGGGAGGCTGGCCTTGTTTACCATCTCTGCACACAACAGGCTCTCAAAACATTCCCTTAATGGAGCTTAACGGTGCTGGCAAATATTTCCCTCGGAAATCTCGCATTTGCCGATGTGTTGCACCAACAAACGCCAAATCAATCCCGGCTCCGATAATGAAGGCTCCTCATTAGGAGGCATGCGCAGCTCTGTGCCTTCTTCCCTCCCCAGACACTCACGGGGCTGGTGCAATCCAGGAGGAAAAGCTGCTCGATCATCATCTTATTCCTTTGCTGCTGCTTCCTCTGATGCCCTGATGAACAGAACTGTCCCAGAGGGAAGCAGGACATCAGTCCTTTCACTGATGGGACTCTCCTACCAGTCCTTGCTAAAGGCTTGATTCAACAGCACGACGGGTTTGCTGTTTTGCATTTGCCCCTGAATGACCACACTGGGATACTTTTAAGATCTTTCCCTGCACTGCAGTGTGTTTCACAAAGGCTGGAGGAGGAGGGGTGGCCTCTTTCCATAGCAAGATTTCATGTGGCTTTGACATGCACTGGCTATGACCCACAGGGATGAACACAGGCTGCTCTGTGACAGCCACCCCCTTTTTGATGCTGAAGGGGAATGTCCTTTGTGCTGGGTGGCACAAGAGGCAGGCAGAGGTCATTCAGCCAGCCATCAGGGCTCTGGGCGAGGATCCCCAGTTTTGTGGAGGGATAGATAATCACAGGACTCTTCATGCTGTCTTCTTCTGCAGGGACCATGAGTAGAGATCTGGCATCACTGAGGTCCCAGGGGAGCCAGCCCCTCCTGCCAAGGCTGTCTTTACAGGGTTACCAAAACCTCTGCACTCCAACATCTCCCCAAGCCATGGCACGATTTGCCCGTATTTTCAAACTTCAGGAGTAATGCTGGTAGAGAGTTCACAGCCGTGGACACCTGGATATGCTGGAAAGGAGGAAAACACAGAGAAAAGGATTGTTCTCCTCCCCTCCAGCTGCTGGTGGCTGAGGCACTCAGGTAAGTCCTGTGAGAAGGTGAGACAACATGAGAATATCAAACAAGGAGCTTCAGGGCACAGCAAATGCATCTCATCACATGACCCACAGACACCCAGAAACATCACCTGGGAGCACCTACATGAGCTACATCTGTGTATGCCAGGTGAGGATCCCTGTAGCACAGCTCCACAGTCTCCCACGGGCTGGGAGCATGGAGAACATTTGTTGGGAATATAGCTACATTTGGGGATGGTTTGTACATCCAAGAATTCAGCTAGAAATAATTGACAGGAAGATTTGCAGCCATCGGCAAACAACATTACTTTCCTGAAAGCAGCAGCACTACAGGGAAAACAAATTGAAGCAGGTGCGGGAAGAGTTAGGGAGCGCAAGAATTGCATTCCTGAGCCAAATGGACAGATTGAGACAGAGGAAAACAAATTGTAAGGGAAATGGCTGCCTATTGCCCAGATTTTTCAGACGCTAAGAGAAGGTGGAGGTTGGGTTCAGGCTCAGTTTCAGAGCCTGGGAGCTGTGTGTGTGTCTGGGCAGCTGTGCTAGGGATCAGCCTGGGGTGAGGGTGGATTTTGGAGTGCCCTTCTGCCCTGGGCAGGACTGGGACTGTAATCCCTGGAATCTGGAAAGAGCATCCTACAGAAGCACCAGCCCCACCACTGCGATGACCATGAGGAGCCCAGCCAGGATGCAGATGCTGATGAAGACGATGTCGCTGGTGTCCTGGCTCTTGATTTCACGGGCATCGATCTCTTCCCCCTGCCACTGCTGGGCATCCACCAGGTTTTCTGCCTGGCTGAGCCTGGATGGATCAGGGCCAGCGATAAGGGTCACTGAGGCTTCCTTCCTCTTTGGCTCACACTGCACCTCATACTGGTGAATGTCCTCCTGGTCTCCCACTGAAAAATCAATGTAGAGGGTGCTGACGATGACAGATGTGTTGTTGCGTCTCTGCAAGACAAGGGATGTGGCTCCTCAGGGCTCTGTGCAGCTTCTTTCCATGGGAGTTTGGAGGGGTTGGCCATGAATCAGGCCAGTATCTACTGGGAAAACGTGAGGGGGACTGGGAATACCTCTCTGCAGCCAGCACAGGGCTAACCATTTACACAGCTTTTAAGAAGCGTTTGCTGATCACTTACCTGGGATTCAGTGCCACAGGTGTCGAACCTGGTGTGTATTTTAAAGTTCCTGCCAACCACCTGGGCTGCACAGGAGGGGGTCCCCAAATAAATCCTATTCCTCTCCAGCTGGGCCAGGGATTGCACGGGGATCTGGATGTGGAAGTCTGTCCGGGTGCAGCTGACGTTTATGGGCACAACTATTGGGACAGAAAACAGGGTGCACATGTAGGAGTCATGTGGGGGGTTTTCAGGAAAAAAGCTACCTCCAGAATGCAGAAAGCAATCAGTATTTTAGCCCTGTCCCACACCAAGGGCAGACATGGATGGCTCCCAGGCACTGCTCTGCTTTCTGCCCAACGGAGAGCTCTCACCATCAACCCTCCTGAACCTCATCCTCCTTCTCGGGTCTCCAAGTGACACACAAGTGCCATTACAGGCAACGCCATCCTGCTGTCACTGACACTCTCCATCACTGCAGAGCCAGCAAGACATTTGAGTTGCTGCCCAGGACCAACCATGAGAGCTTTGTGGATGGCTTGCCTTGGGCACAGAGCTCCCCTGCATCCTACAAGATCCCTGCAAGAGACAGTACATTGATGAAACAGAGGAGACACATCTGGGAGGGACTCCATGCACATACCCTGGAGTGATGGAGCATCGTGGCTGCCACATGGCCCTCCTGAAAGGGTGAGCTGGGTACATGGCCCTGGGCATCCTCCTGGGGAATGGCACAGCCCAGACACAGTTCCAAGCATCATCAGCCCTCCTCCATAGTCAGAATGCTAATTTTGATGGGGAGTTGTTGAGCAGTGTATGGAGGGAGCACTGTTGGGCTGTTTATGATGCCAAGGTGAAGAGCAAGGCAATAGACTCCAGCCCCTCTCCATCACTCTCCTTCTGGCACCATGTTTGGCCTCTCTGGATCGAGAAAGCCTTCACACAGGGAAAGAAGCAGTGAGGAAAAATACCCCCTTCTTTAAAGTGAATACTTGCTCAGCTTGAACTAACCACTTGGGCAATATGAATTATTGAATTATTTCAGCTCCCTCTGAATCTCAGCCTTATGAAACTGGGAAGATGCAATAAAATCAATATGAAAAAATAGTGTCACTTTGCTTCACTTAGTGCATTATAAAACCATTAGAAGATTTACCAAATAACTAAAGTGCATTAGATCAAGAGGAGGAGAAAACGGATCCTCTCTCCTGGCACGAAGGCTTTCATTTCAATGGCCATAAATCACACATGCCCCGCCCAAGCCATGCCTTTTGGTGGGCCTGGAAGGGAAATATCTGCATGGCTGAAGGGCTGTGGGTGTGGATGCAGAGTCTGAGGTGCCCCTTTGCCTCTCTGGGCTCCTGAGGAAGCTGGTGGCAGGGAGAGGCTGGCGTGCCTGGTGGGAGCAGCCGCTCTCCTGGCAGTGCTGGCAGCTGGATGTGACAAGCAGGACGTTAATCACAAGCAGATGCTGGAATCACTGGGCAAACACAGCCAGCAGGCTCCCTCTGTGGAGGGAGGCTCAGTTTCACATCCAAGCCTTTGTCCTTCCCTAGCATGCATCTGGCAGTGTGTACCAGGAGATGCAGGAGCCTTGGGCAGTTGGGAGATGTCACACCCCTCACTGTGATGGGACATCCCTCACTCTTCAGCAGCACCCCATCTAGTTGTCTGCAGGCTGCTCCCTCTGGAGCAGTGACACCAAGATTCTCTCCCTGCACACAGCTGTAAACCAGTGAGAAATCACAGGGACAAAGACAGGGACAGACCTGCTGTGCACACTACAGCCCTGCTAAATGTTCAGTACTACCCCTCTCCCTCCAGAGGCTGCAGAGGCTCAGGACAGAACTCTAGCCCGTCTCTAACTCCAAGAACCACATACCTCCAAATCCTTTCTGCTGTGCTGGAAGTGAAGAATGATTTTGCAGCTGAGGGATAAAACCCAAGGCCAGCCTCCCCAGCGCCAGTCCAACAGCCCTGCTCTGACTCCAGCCCTCTGGAAAGGCTCCCCTAGCTGAATCATCCCTGACCCACAGGTCAGCTTGGATGTAATTATACTGAAATACAACAAACACCATAAATTTGCTGGTGTTTCAGGTGCAAAGGTTGGCAAATAGAGCAGGAAGGTTACACACTGCTCCTCCCACCAGCTGCAGACCTGCTGGACATGGTGGCTGGGACACTGCAGGGGTGTGCCAGGCAGGCCTGGCCAGGTGGATTTGGGAATGCTGTGCCCTGGGGGGGGCTTTCCTCCTGTGCTGCTGGGGGAGCAGAGAACAAGGTTGTGATGCTTGAGCTGGTCACCCACTCTGGGATTTTGGCCCATTAAAAACCCCCAGGTTTTCCCTCTCTCATACCCTGAGAGACAAACAGGAGCATGGCCGTGGCAGACACACGGGAATTTGAAGCTGGAAAGCTTCAAATACTAATATGAATACTGAATACTAAACACAACATGCAGCTCACTCGCCACGTCTTCCCTCGCCCCATCCCTAAGGAGCTACGGCTCCGCTCCTGCAGACAGGAACCTTCACTGATGATCCTTCTGGAAATTACATGGCCTCAGACACATCCCAATGGAACTACAGCACTGAGAAGCACCCAAATGGGACCTTACCTCCCACGTAGGAGATGGAGAAGCCCCTCTTGGCCGTGTTGCGATCGGTGTGGAGGACCAGGAGCAGCTGGTTGCTGCGGGAGGTGACAGGTGCCAGGCTCTCCCGCCCACACCACCGTCCCAGCAGGGATCCATCCTCAGTGCCACCATCAAAGGCAGACAAGTGATCGTAGTCACAGCCACCTGTCAGGCTGCTCCGGCCCTCCAGCTCCATGTCCAGGAAGAAGACCTTGACCCGGTAACCCAGGGGCTGCTGGATACTCCACTGGCACTTGAGGTTGTTGGGGTAGAAGTTAGGGTACTGAGGGCTGGAGAAATTCCCTTTGATGGTGGTGAACACCTCCTGGCACTCGCCTGCTCAGGGAAAAAGGGGAAAGGAAAAATCAAAAGCAAACCTGAAGCCTCCTGGGTGTGGATGAGTGACCACTTGTTTTACTGCTAAAGGATGCTCTGACCTTCACTTCACTGCTCCCAGACCTGTGTTTGGCCAATGGACAGTCAGAAGTTTTGGAGGAGGGAAACTACCAAGGCAGTCAAAGTCCTACAGGAGCAACTATATCCCCAGGGAAAGACATAAGCAAGGGTGACTCCTGCTCAAGAGGGCAGCCCAGGGCTTGGAATAGACACAGCGATGCCATTTGCATTGTGTGGTGGTTTACACTTCACACCATCATCTCATGGGCTCTCCCCAAAGGGTTCCCCCACGATCATCTCCTCTTGCTGCTGAGGGAGGGAGAGAATCACCTCCCCAACCCAGTGCCTGTCCCCACATCTTTCCCGTTGCCCCACCACCCTGAGACCCCCGCACCCGAGTAGAAATGGGCCTTGAAGCCCCTGCCACCGATGTTGAAGTCCGACTTGAAGATGATGAGGAGGTGTGGGGTGGAGGAGATGGTGCGGGGCGGGCGGGCGCTGCCGCAGTAACGTCCCAGGCGGGGGGCAGTGACGGTGGGGCCATCAAAAAGGGCCACGTAGTCAAAGCCACAGCCTTGGCCCCCCTCCATCTGGAAGTCAGCAAACACCAGGGTGAGGGGGCCACCACCATTGGCTCCCCCGATGCTCCAGCGGCACTCGGCATCGTTGGGGTAACTCTCGGGGTAGCGGGGGCTGGTGATCTCCCCAGAGAGCCCCGTCAGCTGCCCTCCACAGGCGTCTGCAAGGAGGCAAGCATGATGAGGGAGTGGAAGGAGACAGATAGATGGATGCCAGTGATCACCACAGCTCCCTGCTACCTTTCTTGTATGCAGCGGCGAAGCCGTGCTTGGCCACGTGCCGGTCGGAGCGGAAGACCACGGCCATGACGTGCCAGGCAGAGGAGAAGGGTGGTGGGGGGCTCTGGCCACAGAAAGTGCCCAGGAGGTTGCCCCGGTCCCGGGCAGCCCCGTTGTAGACCTGGAGGTAGTCGTAGGCACAGGTGTCGTGGTACTCCAGCTCGAAGTGGCTGAAGGAGAGCAGGACGGAGGAGCCCTCGGCCACCACGATGAGCCACGTGCACTCTGTCTCGTAGGGATACAGCCCTGGGAAGTTGGGACTGGAGAAATTGCCAGAGGGTGCTGAAAGTACTCCCCCACATTTGATGCCTGAGGGACACAGAAGTGGGTGTGATGCCCCCTTTCCAGGGGAAGCCTAAAAGAATGGAGACAGGATACACCAGCTCCATCCCACCACCACAGTACCAAACCATCAGCATCCTGCAGAACTCCACTGGGCTTGTACACCCACTCTCCCTGGAGGACACATGTGCCCCATCACCCTTCATCCCTCTGTGTAGCCTCTTTTCCCCCATGCTTCCCTGTGGGGGCTGCAGCAGGGATCAGCTGCTGCCCTGCTAGTGACAGCACAGCATCCCCACCTGTTTATGGCTGGGAAAAAGGAAGTTGGGAGTGAGTTTTAAAGGCTTAGTGGTCCCCAGGCTTGCCAGTGCTCAAGCTGCCCAGCCCTTCAGCTTTGTGCCTCCCACTGACCACAGTCCCTCCATATAATTGTGGTATCAGAGAATTCAAGCTGGGAGACACAGGGGTGAAGGGCTCAATATGCTTTACAATGAGTTATGCATGTAGAGATCGATTTCCTAAAGAAATCTTTATACTGAGACATGGTTATTATAAAATAAGGCTGAGAGGGGGCTGGCTGTCACCTGCTCCTGGGTCTGATTAGGGCTGGGGTGAAGAGGCTGATACAGGAGAAACATACATCATGTCTGGGAAGGATGCATACGCTGCACAGCCTCCAGGAGACATGTGTGGGCTCCTAAACAAGGCTGGGCACTCACTGCCATCAATCTGAGCCAAGTATATTGCAAATCAATAGTCAGCCTGTGCACATTGCTTTTCATGGTGCTCACTGGCATGGTGACCTCCCAGCAAGGGGGGTCCTGGGATGTGTGGGATGCAGCACCATGACTGTGTGTCTGGCCAGATCTAAAATCACCTTGCTAATTACTGGGGATAGGCAGTGAAGTAATATGGGGCTGGTACTAAAGGAATAACGTTGTTGAAATAAATACCCAAGAGGGGAGCCTGTGGGAGAGGTGAGTAGCCACAGTGAAGACAGATGGATGAATTAAGGGCTGGGAGCCTTGGAGTGCTCTGGGAAGCAGAGCTGGTGGGTGTATGTGGGGGATGAGCAGGCCACAGGGCAGTGGTGGGGCTTCAGGAGCACCTGCATCAGGGCCAGGGATGGGTTTTGATTTCCAGCTCAGCCCTTCCGTGAGAAAGGCCCTGCTGTTTGGGGATGGGGGATTGCTTGGACTACCCTATTCCTGAAATACTGTGTCATCTGCTGACCCTGCCCTGCATCCTCGGGGACCTTTTATGTGGGTAAGGAGAGAGGTTTATTGCACACCTGCCACACACACATACATGCATACATTCACATCTAAATGTATATGTGTATATAGACTGATACAGGCAAGCGCAACTCTGGAAGCTAACAAAGCCTTCACCAAAGCACCTGTACACCACAACAGGACAACTCCCTACCTGCAATCATCAGTAAGGTAAGCATGAAGCAGAAACCCAAGCACAGAGCAGCGTCCCACACTTGCTGCCACCACAACAGTGACTCCAGATCCCAGCTCCTTGTCCCTGGACTGAGCCCACCCCTCTCCCTGCAGGAGAGCTGGAATCCACTTGCACTCCAGAGCCACTGTGGCACCTGCAAATGGCCCTCCCCTCCTCAGAAACCATGGATGCCCACCCAGCCCACCAGGAGCTGGAACCAGGCTCTTACCTCTGCTGGGAGCATCCCCCAGAGCCCTGCAGAGCATGGCCAGTGCTGCCAGAAAGCCCAGCCCTGTGCACCCCATCCTCCAGCAGGCAAATCTCCCCTCACCGAGCATCCTTTTGGAGCTGTCTATCTGGGAGGAAAAAAATAAATAAAGAGAGAAATAAATAAAAAGCAGGAGGACTGTAGAATTAATAGCGGAATGAATAATTCATCGCTTGTTTGAATTAAGAGCAGCAAGGTAACTTGATCTATTCCTCCCTTCCTTCACTCAGTTTTAATGATCTGGATCAAATGTCCCAAGGATTTACACTATACCAGATACCTTGTCAATACACTATATTTAGAAGAGATATTAATGTTTCAGAAATGGTGTATAACAGCAGTAAGTCTGGGCTGACAATATGCCCTTAAGGGGCTATGAAAATAATTTAGTTCACCAGGCAAGCAAGCGAACCAAAATGGGAATTTCAGACTTACCGCAGAAAAGCATCTCAGGAATTAACATGATTTATACTGCAGCACCCACTGCACAAAGCCAGCTGGTGGTGAAGGCTAGAGAAACAGGGAGCAGGACTGAACTGTGCCGGCTGCCAGGTCAGCATCCCTGCAGCAGGAGTCCAGGCTCAGCGGGATGCTCAGCCCGGGAAAGCAGCAGTCGTGAGCACTAAAGATAGCAAATCCCACCTCCCCCAAGGAAGATTAGAGATGAATTGTGACTCATGGGCAAAAAACATTGATTATTACAGAACCTGCTAAGGCCTTGGAGAATTGCCATGTTCTTCCATGCTGGCTCACGCTACTTCTCACCCAGGCTCTTGGATGCACTCGGATGAAGGTAAGCAAGGCTTTGGGTTTGGTGGGAAAGATGTGCTCCTTGTGCTGTGCCACTTTAGCTGGAGAAACCCCAAACCCAACAGTGGCTCAGTTCCTTCCCTCCCGCCCAGGAGAGAAAAGCCTTTCCTGCTGCCACAGCCCACACCCACATGAATGCCAGGAAACAAAATCCCACGAGGCCCTCCCAGCGTGAGGGACCTGTGCTAAAAAAGTCACCTTCAAAAGCAGCAGGGAGAGAAGCAGTGAGTATCTCTAAATCTCAGGCAGGAGACAAGTTGTATTTATTAATTAAGCAATGAGGATCGATGCTCAAGACATTTCCTGTGGATTAATGATGGGCTGGGAGGAGCTGATGGCCTGAGGTGCAGCTAAAGACCATTAACGCCAACTGGTCATGAATCCCCAGGAAATGCTCCATGCCAAGGTTGTTAAGCGGCTGCATATATTTATGGGGAATAACAACAACAATAATATTTGTACAGGCTCTCTCCCCACTGCCCAGCCTTGCTGGAGCCATGCCGAGGGCTGCTGGGAGCATTGGGACATCCCAGCCAGGAGTCCTCTTTCCTAAGCCCAGCTAAGGCAGGGAACATTGGGTTCTGTCCTGGGACATTGAGCACTCTGTCACCCCAGCAGCACCAGGACAAAAGCACAGTGGAATGAGGAGGAACAGGACAGCTCCCCCTGTCCCTGGGCACTGTGTGGAGATCCTGCCCTAGTGTAGGCTCTGGAAGATGCAGCAACACTGGAGCATCTCCTGCTGACCTCCCAGGAACATGACAGAGCTTAATTAGCTGCTTCCCTAACTGCTTGGAGAGGAGGTCTGTCCTTGTCAACAAGTGTGGGCCCACACAGCAAAGATGCAGGCAAGGTCTGGCCACAGCACAGGGGCCTCTCCTGCTACTCTCCACTGCTGCAACACTGCTTCATCCAGGAGGGCTAAGCCGTCCCAGCCACCATCCCCTGGGCTCAGGAACAAAGTGCTCCCCGACTTCTGCATCAGCACACCATGGAACAACAGGTTTATCCTCATCACATCCATCCTAGGCAACATCCACTGTCTTCCAGCCTTTCCAGCACTGCCTCAGCACCATGCCAGTGCCTGCGACACCAGTACCTGCACAGCTGCTCCTCTCCCTCCCCTTGGCTGTGCTCTGCATCAGCAATCCCCGGGAGATGGGGGGCCAGGGCTGTGCAGCACAGCAGCTGTGTCCCACTCCCAGGAGACGGCATCCATCAACCACTGGCACATTCACCCTTCCCTTGACCCGGGGATGGCCATTCCCAGGCTGGGCCTGAGCCCAGGCAACCTGGCTGTCAGCTGAAGAGTGGGGTGGGAGGGCGGAGGGAAGAAGGGGGAGAGTGACATGCAGCAGGGAAGCAGAGGAACCAGGCATGGAGGTCTGGCTGGAAGGTGCTCTGGATCAGCCCAGGGTACTTTTGTTCCAGCCACAAACATGGTGGGTGATTTCTCAAGGTGTGCCTCTGTTCCTCTGTGGGCAAATGTATAAATCATGAGTCAAAAAGGCATTTGATTCATTTAAACAGAACGGATGTGATTGGGACTGTGAGACTTCAGAGAAGATCAAAGGTTTAAAAACGGTCCCCAGGAGAAACAGGAATTATTTAGGCAGGAAATAATGAGATGAAATTAAGAAGGTACCGAGGCTGCATATGAGGAAGAAAGGAAGCAAAGCAAAGCCCCTCTTTGCCTGCAAAGTACTGGCAGAGGCTTCCTGGGGGCAGACAGAGATCAGGAGCATCCCAGCAGCACACCCTGCCTGGCAGGAGAGGCAGGATGTGAGCCCCTGCCCTGGCTGGGCATCGGCCACACATCCACTCAAGCTCACACACCTCCAGCTCCACACATGCCGCAATCACCAACAGCACCGACACCGATTCCCCACGGAACTGCCACCACGGGGCGGTTCTGGGCCTCCAAAGGGTGGGAAACCTCTCATCTTCCCCTAGCAAGGAATATTCTGCACCAGAGCCTTTCCACTCCGCATCCCTGCGTTTGCAGGAATCCACGCCATCCTCTGAAAGGGGCTGTCCCCATGGGGGATGGTTGGGATGAGGGGACTCGTGTTAGAGCCAGCCTGAGAAACAACAAAAGGCGGGAGGGGGAAGGGAGAGAAGGGCAGAAAATAGAGAACAAAGTGCCTGCGGGCGGTTTAAAAGCTCCTTCGAGTTCCTGCTTCCAAGGACATCATCTCCCCCATGGAGAATGTCTCGCAAAGCCCCTGTCCCCTCGGGCGGGACATGCTCCGCTCCTCCCGCTCGGCCGCAGCCCGCCCTTGCAGGATGGCAACCCGCAGCACTCACAGCTTGCTCCGTCTCTCACCACCCTCCCTTTGAGCCACGAACAAAGACGGAGCTGCGCGGCAGAACGGCCGGACCAGCTGGGTAGGGTTTAAGCATCGTGGCCCATATGTGCTGAAATACCCAGACATATTGGGGTTGTGTTTAAAGGAACAGTCCCAGCTTTCACGCTGAAAGCCGGCGCTTTTCCAAGGCGAGCGTGAAGTTTTTTACCTTGAGCCTTTGCAAAAAGGTGGGGTGTGGTTTTAGCAAAATCTCAAAAACATGTAATATTTAAAGCTAGAGGACTAGAAGTAAAGTTTTCAAATCCTTAATATCTGACAAAAGATATTTTCTCCATATTCCTAGCTAAGGCCAAAGCAGGGAGAGCAACTGGAGAAAGCATCTCATTATTTTATCAGCCTGTGTGAGAAGAAGCACCTTCACTACACGGCGACTTAGGGAAGCTGAAGCACGGCATGGATTGGAGATGAGAGCTTGCCTTGAACTGACCATGGACAGCTTCCCTGGATCTCCATGCCTTTAAAGCCAGAACCCCAGTTTGGGTCAGGAACATGGCTTCCTTGTCAGCCCTTTCTCCAATGAAGTTAACATAAAAGCTGCAGCTACACTTGATTAATTCCAGGCATTTGGTAACTGGAGACAAATCTCAGCAGTGCAAAGGGAACTTACACTCCCTCCCAAATGTGTGAAACAAGCCACCACTTCAGTGCATACTGTGGTTTTTTGTGTAACAAACTACATTTCCTTTGTGTAAGGTGTAGTGTTAGACAGGTACAAAAGAAGCATGAATGATAATGCAATAATCATCTGACACAGCCTGGAAAACACCAACACAGGATGAACTGGGAATGAACAGAAAAACGCAAGGTGTGCAGGAAAGTTGTATTTCTAGATGTAGGTACTAAACACAGCAGTCTAAGAAGGTAAAAAAGTGGACAGCAGATACCTCAGAGGAAAAACAGCAGCATTTTAGACTGAAAAAAGAGGAAGGGGCCATCCCTGACGCAGCTCTCTGGCTCTGATCCCTGTCCCACAGGGAAACATCCCAGCATGCAGCTTTCCCTCCTCAGGTGGTGTTCCTGTATGCTTAGGGCACCTCCTCAGCCACCTGAGAGAGTCCTGTGACAACACCAAACAGCTGTTTATTTGTAAAGAGGTTCAATTTAATGAGCCAAGGCTATGATAAAACACTTAGGGGACATGGAAAGCAAACAACCATCCTCCCTGATAGACAGCAGCCACAACCCAGCCAGGCTCTCCCAGTTTCAGGACACACTCTTTGCCTCCCCAGGTAGCATTTCAAGGGCTAAGCACAGGGTAGGTAACAGGCTGTGCCAGGGCAGGAGCTCAGCCTGCCTAAATTCTCACTAGACAGAATGTATCATTCCATCCTTATGGGTACTTCTTCCAGATACAGCTGGAATGGCTGTTTTCAGATCAGTGCCATCTTCTCTGTATTAGTGGGGCAACTGAGGCACAGTGAGGTTGAAGGGACTTGCCTGACATCAGCCTGCACATGACAGAACCAAAATGATCCCAACTCTGCTGTCCCCTTGGCCTGGCAAGGATCCCTGAGGATTATATCTCTCCTCTGGACACCTAACAGGACACAATACCACTGCAGAATAACACAGATTGCAAAGCAAGTCACCAATCTTCATATTACAGCAGAGCTGTGTGCATGGATGCTTTCTAGTATCCCCTTAGGAGATCCCTCTCAAAATTGCACTTGAAGACTTCCATTAAAATTGCCATGCTGGTCCCTGAGGTATGGGTGGCACACCACATACCAGCAACTCTTGAATGGCATCTGTTCCTTAAAACACCCCAGAGGGGTGGATCAACAAATAGCTGCTCCAAGGAGCTCAGTCTTCTGAGCAGATCCATTTTGTGCAATGTCTGCAAAGAAACAAGGATATCCAAGGTTCAGCCTAGAGTCCCTCAGGTCAGGAATGTCCTGCTAAAAGACAAAACAGGAATTTTCTTCAATTCCTGCAGCTTTCAAGTATCTAGTCATATCTTCATTGAATGCAGAAGAGCCACAAATTAATGCAAAAGGCTTTCTTCGACAGGAATTTACTATTGTCTTCATCAAGTCTTCACTGAGATGACTGGTGTATGTGTTTTCCTGATAGCTCCAAGGAAGTTCTTCCAGAGAAGTTTCCTGGAAAGGTAAAAGGTTTGCTCTGTGTGACATTAAAAAGGACAACATTGCTTAGAGCTGAATCTCCCTCCTCCCCTCAGAGTAGTGCATAGGATGATTTTCACCTTTGTGACACCATGTGGGTGACACTGACTCTTCCTGAGAGCTGCATTCCTCTTCCCAAGCCCAGATGAAATCTTTCCCTGCCACAGGACCTGGCCACTCACCCAGAGGGGACTGAACAAAACCAGAGTGTAACTATCACTAACAAATGCTGCAGAACCTTCTCCATGGAGAACCATCTCCCAGGGCACCTTTCACTACTCCCAAGTCCCAGGTCTATTCCTCTCTCCATTGCCTCTCCCATTCCCAAATCTCTTTCAGCCCTATCTCCCTTGACCAAAACTGAAAGAAGCCAGCTCTGCTCCAAATACAGCTCTGATCCCATGAGAAATGTCAGATCCTGTGGCACTGGATCCAGCAGGGACTCCCTTGCTGCAATTAATCAGGAGCAGAAGGTGCTCAGATGTGGTGGTGACAGGCAGCACAATGAAATACAGACAGATACATAATCCCAAGAGGGAGGATGCACGAGCCAGCCTTGGGCAACCACAAACCAGCTAAGAGAGGAGGAAAAAGGGAGAGAGGAGGGGCAGACAGTGTTGACAGGGGTCAGGTGGGTTTCGTGCCTTTCACTGATTGAATTTCAAGATCTCCTCATGCTCTTGAGACAGCAGTCAGAGTTTAAACATCCTGAAAAGGGTATTTAAGCCATGTCACCAGAGCCAATTATGGTTATACTCCTACAGAGCAGCTGAGGGAGGCCCAAGTCACCAGCACTTTTCCCTCTACCAAATCTCATCTTGCCGAGGCCACATGTGGAACAGAATGTGTGAGGCATTTCCACTGTGAGAGATACAAGAAATGATTCATCTGAGAAACTAAAAATGCAATGGGATTCATTCCCTTAGCATAAATAATTCCTTCTATATCCTTCCAGCAATGAATCCTCATTTCTGACGGAAATAATTTTTAACCACCAAATCCATGCAGAACATAGGCAACTTTGGGACCAAATGGAAATGAAAAAGATTGCTCAAAATGTAAGACCATTGAGATGTATGCCCTCATCCCATGAATGTGGCAGAAAAGTAATTTTACAGAGGGGGAAACAACTTTTAGAAGTTTAAAAATGGGTCAGCAAGGAAAAATAATTGCTGGGAAGTTGGTGCTAGCACACCAGAGGAGAGCTCCAGCCATGAGTAAAGAATGGAAGATAAAGACAGATTAAGGCGCTGGTATTAGAAGAAAAAAACCAGCTTATTTTCTGTTTAGGTGCAGCAACAACTGTCTGAAATGGGGAGGGAATAGCCAACAGTGACTATGGAACAGCAGGTCCATCCCAACAGAACAGAGAGGCAAAGAGGAACAGTGATGGTCACTTCCACATGGCCATCAATTCTCCAGTCAAGCAGCACTGTGAGTACATGTAGCAGATTTAAGAACAGCAGCTACTGGATCACAAATTAGGCAGGATGACTGGGAAAAAAATTAAGATCATGCATATGGAAAAGTGGAGGAATCAGAGGCTCATCCAGCACACAGAACCCTCACACACACTTCATATCCATTTATTTACCTGGCTTAGGACATAAAATATTCTAATATTCCAGTACCGAGCCAAATCCTGCAGACGAGGTTTTAAATAAATTTTATCAAAGGTAGGGAAGCAGCCAACAAGAGTTACAAAGGTTTCGTCCTCTTCATCATCTGTAATGGACTGGAGGATAGGAATCATTGGTGCAAGGCCAGTGCCAGAGGCCAGCATGAGGAGTTCTCCATGCTAACAACAAAACAGAATTTGGAATGAGCTGTGGTGGCTGGAAATGCGTGTGCTCATGGTCAGTTCCTCTTGCTGCCACCATGGTAAAGGGTCTCAAGAGAAGAAGATCATGAACTGGTAAATTCAGATCCCAAAATGTATTTTTCTGCAAAGGATATCAAGTTCATACATATCAAATCCAACAAAACTGGATTTTATCAAATATAATAATTTGTCCTAACTTTAGCCTTAATTTCAATTAATTCATGTTTCAGTGTCAATTCTGCAGTATACTGTGCTGACCCACTGTTGTGTTTTCTTCCACTGGAAATGCTCCCTGAGTTTCTCCTGTTTGCTGCAAAGTAAAATCCTGAATGTCCTCTGGAAGAAATGAGCGTGTCAGGAAGCAGGACACAATTGCTCTGCATAGAGCTTGGCCACACAGAATTTACTTATTTTTGTTGGGGGAAAAATAAAACCCAAAACCGAATCCACCAAAAACCCCAAAAGGCTTTGGGATCTTAATGAGCAGTATTTCAAATTTGCTCTTCATTTGAAAGGTCAGAATTAAGTAACTGAATTAGTGTGTGTGAGAAATCTCCCCCTGAAACCAGATCTGCCTTTCCCTGCAGGCAGCCTGGTATTGGCAGGTGGGATCAGCATTTGGGGAGTGACCTGACACCTTAACAGCTCCAGGAATACCCAAGAGAGGAGAAGATTAACACCTCCCCTTTGCCTCTACTCAGTCACAATACAGAGATGTGGGTCAAATCAGGCAAAACCCCATCCACACTCATTGCTGGTGCAAAGAAAGTTCCCTTTGTTAGGCATATCAGGAACTCCTAATGCAAGTGATGCAAGTGATAAATACTGAGCCTTGCTAATATTTTCCTGTCTTCTATCCACCTCTTCTTCCCTCTTAAATATTCTGCAGCTCAAGAAGGTGTTCTGACTGACTGCTAATGCTGTCACACTGTACAGTAACCCAGGAAGTCTCTAAAATAGTAATGAAAACTGTAATCAAATTGATGTCTTCCCTTCAGAGTATTGAACAAAGCTTGCTGCCACAGGCTGAAGCATCCTATGGCTCTAAGGAACTTACCTTATTAGGCTGGTATGGGAACCCTCCAAACGGCCCACGCCAAAAGACCACATCTCCTCTTTTCCACGTTTTTATGTATTGTGACATTAGTCCAGCTTCATAGCACTAATAAAAAACATTGCACAAAAGAAAAGAATAATTATACTCTATTGGAAAGTTTCCCAGCTTAAAGTCGATTATAAAGTTATCTACATTTAAATGAAAAGGGGACAAAAAACCATGCCGTGTATTTAAAAAAGAAAGATCTTTCTGTTTGAAAAATAACTCAAAGTTATACTCAAAACAAAGACATTTAAATTAAATCATATTGGAACCACTCCAGCTTGACTATAATGTAAACACAACCCCCCTCTCATGCAGTCTGAATTTCCAAAACTGGAAAAAGCTTATCAGAGTTCTTGCTTACAAAGCACACAGAGAAGTGTCTTGAATGCAAAGCACAGTGCAGGCCTTCAAGTGTTCTCCAAATCTCAGGGCATGGGGTCTGGAAATGCCCTCTGGCTACTCTTAGTTATATAAACACCGCATAGCTCTTGCTTTGTTTCAGTCTCTCAGATGCTGCACTGATACAAGTAGTGACCCAAAGCCAGGTTTCTCTTTGTAAAACCCTTTGTTTTCAGAACAGATCATCTGGGTGCTGAGGGATGCCTCCACAGTTCCAAAAGAGTATGTTAATGTTGGCCCCATAGAAGAAAAACATGAGCAAAAAGCCTCACTTTCTACCAGGCACAAACATTATCCAGGCTGGTGCCTGCAGGAATGCTGATCTCACTCATGACTGAGGAAAAGGGCTCAGTGCTTTCTGGAAACAGAGAAGGGATGAGAGGAGGCCTTGTCCAAGCAGTCATGTTGCCATCCATGCCCTAAATGTGTGACCACCGAATGTTTTAAGATAAAAAAATATGAGCAAAAGAGGGGCCACAGTCTGGGATGTGGCTGGAGAACCAGGACTGGCCCAAGTAGCAAAAGCTGAAAAGCCCAAAGCTGCAGCACACAATGGGTCCCACAAGGATGAGCCTGGGGAAGAGCAACACAACCAGGGGTCAGAAGATGGGATGTGATAAAAGCCTTTGGCAACTCCAGCCCACACAAAAGTGTATTTGGGGGTATTTCCTGCATAAGCATTGGAGAGAAGCCTGGCTCCACACCCCAGTGCCTTGGCTGGCCACCAAGCTGCACTGCAGGCAAACAAAATTGGTGAACCACAAAGCAGGTCAGAAAAAGCGAGTGAGGGAGCCCGTGCTTGTGCTTGCAAGCAGTGTTAGCTAAGAAAGAACACAGATGCTCCTCCTATCCCAGTCTCTCACTTAAACCCGAAATATTAAGAAGTATTAGCACCAGTTGTTACATTCAAAAGGTAAATAATGCACACATATCCAGGCTCTGAGTTATTGTCAGAATTCTTTTATGTTCAGAGGGCTCTGGGCAGGTGCTAAGTCTCATGCAAAGAGTGTGCACTTGCTTCAAAAAAGCAAATTTTGTACCTCCCTTCTTCAACTACATCCGGAAACCCAAGGCAAGAACAGAAAAGTCCACTTACTGCCTATTCCCAAAGGACCAGGGTAATAGAAATGAAAACAATTCTTCTTTCACCAGAATTATTTCCAAAAAATTGAAATGAAAAGTGATTGAGGGGGTTTCAAGTGAGTTTTTCTAAATAAAAAGAAAAAAAATTATCTCCTGGGGGAAAACTTCTACACCCCGTTTTACATGGAAGAAACCCTAACATTATAAAATCATTCAAAAAGAGGGTTATGCTCTGTAAATGGCAACTCCCTCACTCTTAAGTGTAGTATCACAAATGCAGTGCTGTAATAACAGGAGACAGAAGGGTTTGAACAGTGCTTGGATTGCATAGTAATAATAATATACTACTTTCCAAAATTGCCTCAATAGTGTGAAATATACCACAACCTACAGAGTGAGTTATAAAAATGGCTGCTTTACACTGGGTGTTACCAACCTCTTTTGTCACTGCCAGAGAATAACTATAGCTCCTTTTGGGATGAAAGGTTCTATATAAAGGAAAGGTATCATTACAATCATTACTATTATTATTGAAATGCAAAAACTGAGAGTAATGAGCCGCTGTACATGAAATTTCACAGTCATCCTGTGAATGTATCCTATTAATGCAACTCAAATGCAACATTTCTCTCCCCTACCACACACCAATTGCCACAAGAATGGGGAAATGACCCTCCCACAGGTGTCCTAGAGAAGCTGTTCTCTTTTCTAAAGAGTAGGGTTTGTGTTCGAACATACAATGCATAATAAACCCTAGAAACATGAAATCCTGGAAGACAGGCAGAGGACAAGTGGCCCTTCTCTGCAAGCCACCTGGGATACCCAGCACTCTGAATTTCACACCTGTACTGAAGTCTGTGTCTGCCCTGAGGAGTTCCTAGTGACATACAGATGCAGTATTGGAAAAATGTTCAAGTCAGTATTTGCTGCACAAAATAATAATTTATGGGCACTGAAGACTTCCATGAGACAAACTTCCAGCCAATCTCCAATAAAATCCTTTTGAACTCAACCAGAATTTTGTGGTTGACTCCATGAAGGTGAGGACACTTGTCCAAAATGGGCTCTGCCACCACACCCACCTCAACAGATGCTGCCTGTGCCTATGGGACACCTCTCTGCCCTGTGGGCCACAAAGTCCCTCTCAGACTGCAGCCCCAGAGCCCTGTCTGCACACCAGGAGCAGCTGCCCACTGACAGAGGGGTGTTCTTCAAGTAAAATACAGAGGGGAGAATAAGGGCAAACATTTCCCAAAATCAGTGGTTCAGCTGGGCTGACCAATGGCTGCAATTTCAAAGACAGCCTGAAAAAGCAAAATGAAAAGGAGAGAAGTGGAATGGACACATCTTTCTGTCCGAGGGGCTCTCCCAAGTGATCCCAGGGCTTCTGCTACAAAGCACTTGTTTGTGTGTCAACTTGTTCTGCTTTCAGTTTTGTGGGAAAAACTGCAATTTTTACCAACAAAGCACAAATGCTTCAAAACACCAGCGAAACAGTCCATAAGGGATTTGAGAGAGTCACACTTGAAGCACTGACAGCATGCTTGGTTCCTAAAGAAAACACCTTATACTCTAATCCATATTGTCCAGGCTTACTTACTTTAATTAGAACTTCAAAGTAACCTTCTGCATTCCCAGGGCTAATTGGGGTATAGGCTCTCTGGACCTCCAAACCATTCACCACTCCTCTGAGAAGAGAAACAGGAAACCTCTGTGATTTGGGTCATTTGGGGGGCTCCTTCAGCTCTCTGGGAGGCAGGTCCTCTTCCCAGTGGCCCAGCCTGTGCACAGATGCAAAACATTTCCCTTCCAGAGGAAGAAATCCAGGGGGAACATAATGGCTAACAGCACCTTTTGTTTTCCCCGTGGTGGCCTCAGCTGTACCACATCCAGCTCCTGGACACACCCCTGAAAGGGATTTTGTAAGAATATGCAAGAGTGGCAGAGGGGAGAGAAAACACTTAAATTTGCTGTTCCTTTTGAGCTGGGGTCACTTTCTGCATCCAGTCAGCATCTGGTAATCAGATAATAAAAGCCAAGGCACAGCCTTGACCTCAGGCCTTGTCAATATAAAATGTATTTTCCTGTAAGTCTTCCCTGTCCATGGAATTATCCACCCTGCTCTTTGCTACAATTCCACGGGAATTGACTGAAGTGACCAAAGCTTTGTCTGTGCTGTGTGATGAGCCAGGGCTGGAGGGAGGAGCATGTGTTGTCAGCAGAGCCAGCTGCACACACCAGCCCTGAACGTACCAGGGACGTCAACAGATGCACATCAATGGCATCCTAACAGGACTTTCTCTGTGTGGCAATGATCACCACAGATGGCTGAGAGACAGAAACTTTCCCCAAGTGGCCCCTTTCTGGCAAGCAGCAAACTACATAGGAGGGTTGTTTTGCTAGAAATCAGTCAGGCAGTGCCTGGGTACTGGGGTGCTGAGTTACCCCAAGATACAGGGCCTAAAATACTGACTCTGGGCCAAGTGCAGCTCATTGTCTTCATTCCAACAAGCTGGAGTAAATAATCTGTTGTAACATCTATTCTTTTAAATCTTTCTTCCTGCAAATGTATTTTCTTAATCACACCCAGTTCTTTCTGAGCCACCAACGCAGGGATAACGCTGAAAAAAAACTACAGCTTTTACCATAGAATTAGTAGAGGCAGCGAGCTCACGAGCTCTTTCATCTGTGTCATTGTGGAGGTACAGTAATCATGATTTGCCTGCTATGAAGCCTTTGTCTATTGACAAAACCCTATGTGTTAGGTTACATAATGCAGTCTGTTTAACTAGCACAGAGAACAATACCTTAACACGATATGTTGTCCTAAACTCAATCGTAGGCTGCTATTTCCCGGTAATTCAAATTTGTACTGGTAGGTGTCCTCTGTCAGCTGCTCCACCGAGCTCACACTGAATGCAGTGAATGTATCTGGGTTCAGCTCTGAATTATTGCTCTGCAAGAACAACAATAAATAATTACTTGGTTAGATGGTGTCTTTTATTATTTCATTTTTCTCTGGAAGCAAACGTGCGTGCTAATTTAGTGCCAGAGATACTCAGGACATGTATTAAACACTGAGGCCCGGCTCAAATTCCAGCTCTCTGCTGATTCATTATCATGTTCTGCAGCGTGCACTTTGGGATCTTGCATTTCTCCCCACCACCACCTCTTTAAATTACATTTTTTTACACCTTACAGCAAGGTCATCCTATTATGACTCACTGCGATCATTTTCTCATGTCTGGAAACAAAACAGAAATAATTCTGCTAAAACAGCCAAGTGCTGCTTTGGCGGCGACTTTGCAACCTGCTGATGGCCACAGTGAACAGAAAATATTGTCAGTTGTTTCAGCTGATCTTTTTTCCTTGACCCAGCATAGTTAATCTTATGTAAAAGGGCACTGACAGGCTTAAAAATTACACTCTCAAGAGCAACTGCTCCACCACACACAACGCAGCTTTTTCTCAGCATCAAAATATGAGTAAAATTCAGGCAAAGATGAGAAAGGTGAGGAAAACAAAGCTTCTCCGAGGAAACTCAGAGAGCAGAAGCTGCAGAGCCAGAGCTGTAATGCGACACCAGGGAGAACTCTACACTTGGAAAATCACATTACAACAGGGAGAGAGTGGCCAAGGGGGAGGGTGAAGGCTGAGTTTGGGGAATTGCATTTACAGCCCTCTCTTAAGGCACCACTTGAATTTATCCTAGCTTCCCTCACCCATCACCACAACCCTACACCCGAACAAGTAAAGGCTCCAGGAGGCGATGAAGATAAATCGACCTGCTCCTCCTTTCCCATGAGGAGGCTTTTGTCTTGCATTGCTTTGGCTCTCTCCCACTGTGCAAGCTCCTTCTCATACACATCGTAGATGCAGGGCTTGCAGCCGCTGCCGCAGCACTGGGATGGAGAAGGTTCCTGGGGCCTCAGAGCCATCCAGTCCTGCTCGTTGTCATTCATTGCCTGCAAAACACAAGCCCTGCATCAAACCCAGCACGATGAAAAGCAGCGTGTGCTCATCAGCTGGGTGTTTTCGGAGGACTGAGAGAAATCTCTCTCGAGCATCTTGCATGTGTGTCAAATGGAAAACCTGGAGCCGATCTGTGTCTGCAACACCCCATTTTTGCTGGAGTGCTCAACGCCTCTGCACAAACACCAGACCTCGCAGCCACCAGCCCAGAGCACAGCCTCGGGCCCTCCTCCCCAGACAGGCTGCCCAGCCAAAGCTACACCCTTTAATCCTGCTCGTTCCGCCGTGGTGATTTCCTACAAAAGAGCAGCTTGGTCACCCGGAGCAGAAACATCTTAAAAATTTGCTCCTCGGTCCAGGAGAAAGGGTGACAAGCCCATCCACCAGGACAATGGGTAGCAAACCCAGCCACCAGATGTGGCCTGAATTTTGTGCAGCTTTGAACGGGGGGAGGGCAGTGAGCTGAAAGCAGCGCTCAGAGCCGAGACTTGAGGCAAAGAGGGCAAAGTCTCAGGCAAACAACCACTTTGGCTTGAATATACGGCTTTAAACGCGCAGGTAGGGGAGGCCAAGAAGCACAGGGTTTTATCCCTTGCTCCCGTTGCTTCCAAATGCGTTATACCCACTGAACACTCCTCAGGTCAAAACCACGCTGCAGACCTCAGAGGACCCCGCTATTTTTACACATGGGCTGAGTTGAGGCTGTTCACAACGCACAAAGCGCCCCACAGGAAATTATGAAGCCACGGGTGACGAAGCGGAGGAAGCGAACATTTGGCGCTTCCAGCAGTTTCATTGTCAAGGTCAATTAATTAACTAACCTTCACCCCCGTCACATAAACACGCTTATTTTAAGGAGAGGGGCGGGGAACAGAAGAGACAACCAAAGGCGACTGGCCCGGCTTCCCACCACACCCGCTCTGTCCGGGAGGCCGCGGCACCCACGGGCTATGAACGGGGGGGGTAACCCGACGTGGCCGCGGGTGAGTCCGACACACGCAGGCTCGGGGCTGCGCAGGTCCACAGAGTTCCGAGCACTTACTGTGCGCGCCCGGGGGCTCGGCCGGTCCGGCCCGGGGCACAGCGGCCCCAGCCCCGCCACACGAGCGCCGGCACCGCCGGCTCCC